>CACRXK020008287.1:0-21137 GCA_902702795.2 Paramuricea clavata
CTGTTCGTCCTATAGGTTCAGTAAGGATCATCTCCTATTGATCTAGTGTTATTACAGGAGGAAACCAAAACTGAAATAACGTTATTTCTACTGGATAACTCTATCAGTTCTAAACTGTTCGTCAACTTCGTCCCATAGGTTCAGTAAGGATCATCTCCTATTGATCCAGTGTTATTACAGGAGGAAACCTAAACTGAAATAACGTTATTTCTACTGGATTGATCTATCAGTTCTAACTGTTCTTCCACGAGGTTCAGTAAGGGTAGAGAAAACCTGTGGTGTTTGGTAGAGTCAAACTGGAAGCACTCTTCTCACATGTGACTGAGCCAAAATTATAATCAGCCATCTGCATATTGTAAGATTGAACAACGATCGCAGATGAAAGTACCATGACCTAACCATAGGTGAAAGTACCATGGTGAAAGTATCATGACCTAACCATAGGTGAAAGTACCATGACCTAACCATAGGTGAAAGTACAATGACCTACACACGTAAAAACGCACAAGTTGTAACAAATCTGCAGTAGACTTGTAGCAATGCTGTTCCAACAACTTGTCAATAGGATGTGTTCGCACTGCTTGTTCCCAGCTTGTTGACAACTTGCTACAATGTTGTTGAGTTCAACAGACTTAAATTGTTCCAACAACTTGTTATCGTCCTGCAATTCAACAACTTGTCAACAAGTTGTGAGTGACAACCCTGTAGCAACTTGTTAAAATAACAGCACTGTTACAACTTGTTGACAAACTTGCTAAAAGCCTGTTGCGAACACATCTTGTTGACAAGTTGTGAGATATTTATGTGTGTAACCATAGTGTGTGTCAAGGGTAAATCCATGAGGATAGTTGCCCCCCATGGTACGCAAGCTTACCTCTAACATTTAGAAATGCTTTCTGAGAAACCGTTGTAAAATTACTAGAAACGACACAAGTATACCACCCTTCATCGTCTATAAATGCTTGTTTAACAACCAATCTGTACGGTAAAGAAATGTCGTACTTTGTGCTGGAGTCAATCCGTTCATCACCTTTCAACCAACGAATTTCTGCGTCTCTAGACGAAGAATACAATTTTTATGTTCTGTGAATACTGAGATTACTAATTTTGAATGAAATTTATGTTTGTATACCGAATGTGTATAACAATGATACCTTTCACTGGCGATGCAGTCAAATGATGCGGATGATGAAACGCCAACAGTAATATTTTTTGGTTTGACCAAAATAGAAAGTGTATTGTTTTGTTTGGTGGACATATTGATTCTACCTGAAAATATAGATGGTTTCAATGAGGTGTTTATATGAGGGTAGATTAAGAATGACATGATATGATAAGATGTGATTGGTGGCAATAGTGATGACAGTAGTTGTGATAATGATGTTAGTGCTGATGATGATGTATAAATTCGGGTTGAGTCTGTACACTGGCTAGTGGTGATGACGATGGCTATAATGGTCATGGTGGTGATGATGATGATGATAATGATGGTGATGATAATAGTGGTGATGACGATGGCTATAATGTCATGGTGGTGATGATGATGATGATAATGATGGTGATGATAATAGTGGTGATGACGATGGCTATAATGGTCATGGTGGTGGTGGTGGTGGTGATGATGATGATGATAATGATGGTGATGATAATAGAGGTGATGACGATGGCTATAATGGTCATGGTGGTGATGATAGATGACCGAAGTAATAAAAACTGTTCATTTGCTTTGCAAATTTAAGAAATATTATATGAACATATAAAAGCGCGTTTTTTGTTGGGTTTTTTTCAAACACCACAACTCTGCACTGTATATCGTATTACTCGACAAGATGCCACCGAAGCCACGGAAAGAACTTGATTCTAAGCGACTACAAAACTCGCTTCGAGCGAATATTTTGAGCTTGGTAAGTTTGTACCTTTTTACTGTTTGTGTACAGAAATGTTTCGCAACACGAATATATTATAAATTATACTCTCAAATAAAGCATAAACATTCGCTATTTTATGTCTGTTAGATTAAACGAAACCATCGAGCAGTCGCGTGTCGCGCAACGTGGAGAGTCCACAAAGATGATGTTGAACTTGCGATGCTGCAGATCACTTCTAAAAGGATGCTGCTAAACTATGCCATCAATTCCATCGATGGAGTAATTTTTTTCTTCTCGTGCATTTCGAGCGTCTGCTCAAATCCCAACGTGAAGCAAACGAGAAGTGACCAGAACAGTCAAGAAGCAGAAACCGACACGCACCCTTGCGTCGCCTTCTTCGTCGTCTATGAGCCGAGCGAGAAGTGTAGCGACAACACGTTTTTCGCAGCCTTACACAACCATGATGTGGAACCAACAATTACTCCTATCAGGGTGAGAAACCATGGTAACCAGGAAATGGAAACGGCAGCTCGACAGCTGTTCCAAGTGGTAAAGGATCATAACAATCAGTCGATACAGGACATGATCGATGTTTCCAACACCTACTGCTATCGGAACGCATCAGTTGAATCAAGCGAAGCGGAAAGCGAAGATGAAGAAGAGTACGAGGAGTTCCATCCGAAACATTTTCCAACCGTTCCTTGTTGCTTTGTGATTGTAAATCACGGTGGATTCCTGCAAGCATTCGACAGCGCCATAAAAAAACTCGAGTCGGACGGTCTTGTAGGATAGGATAGGATAAAACTTTATTTGACTACGCTGGCCACTTCAACCATAGCTGCTTTCCAAGTGGGGCGTAGATAAATGTTACAAAAATATATAAAATACAAAATCACTAAGAAAATTAAGAACTACGAATACAAATACATATTACAAAACAAATGGTATACAAAACTCAAATAGCTAATTCGTCAGACTAACAGAGGAAATATTTCTATTGAAAGAATTTAAAGATTCGCTGTTTCTTACTTGTTCAGGAATACTATTCCAGATTTTAACCCCACTATATCGAAAACATTTTCTGCCATACTCGGTATTTGGTCGTGGCAGAAAGAGAGACGAATTTGAACCTCGTAAATTATAACTGTGGATATGGTTAGAATTCTGGAACATTGATGAGAACCTCGATGGTGCCAAATTATTGACAACCTTAAACATGAGACAGGCCATATTATGTTTTCGCCTTTCTTCCAAGCTTATCCACCCTAATTGATCGAGGGCCAGTTGAGATTGCCCAGGCTCATCTTTAAAGTTCATTATAATTCTAGCACATCTGTTGTGAAGTTTTTGTAGTCGTTCAGACTGGCCTCTACTAATGGAATTCCAAACTTCACAACAGTAGTCGAAATGGGGTTGGACAAGACCATAATAGACCGACTTCAAAGTATCAGAATTAGTGAAATCCTTTATCTTTTTCATGGCACTTATTCCAGAAGATATTTTTTTAGAAATTTGGTCAATATGACTGTCCCAAGTTAAAAATTGATCAATTTTGACTCCAAGAGTTTTTGTAACTTGAATCCCTTTAATTGGTTCATCTCCAATAAAAACACGCGGTTGTTCTTCTAACATGTTAATATTGTGGCGTGATCCAATCAAAAGATATTCCGTTTTGACAAGGTTAAGAGAGAGCCTGTTCGATAGAAGCCATTCTCTGATATTATTGAGATCGACATTAACGGCCACCTCCGCTTCCTTAACTGATTTACCGGACACTGTAATGTTAGTATCGTCGGCGAACATGCGTGCTGTAGAGTGTTGTAAACAATTCGGCAAATCATTGATATAAATTAAAAACAGAAGTGGACCCAAAATTGAACCCTGAGGAACGCCATATTTTAGATATTTTAGTGTGGAAAGTTCCCCATTTACTTGACATTTCTGAGATCGATCTGATAAGTACGATTTGAGAAGCATAAGAGGCGTGTTCTTAATACCATATAACTCTAGTTTAGCCAGTAAAATGTCGTGGTTTACCGTGTCAAATGTTTTTTTTAAATCGAGAAAGACGGCAAGATTATACAAACCACGATCCATATTAACATACCATTCATCAGTACAATCAAGCAAAGCAGTGGACGTGGAATGAAAGCGCCTGAACCCAAACTGCTGTTCAGACAATAAATTATTGGTGGTAAAATATTCGTATAACTGCTCATACAAGATCTTTTCAAATATTTTGCTGATGACCGGCAAAATTGATATTGGCCTATAATTGTCTAAAACGGAGCGTGAACCCTTCTTATGAAGCGGTATAACTCTAGCAATTTTCCATTCAGAGGGGAAAATTCCCATCCCAATAGCAGAGTTAAACAAATTGGTCAAAGATGGTGTAATTACAGAAGCGATTTTTTCAGAATTTTAGCCGGTATTTTGTCACATCCAGTAGATTTAGAAATAGACAAATTGTTAAGTAGCCTAAAAACCTGTGATTCGTTAACAGGATGCAAAGTAAATTCCAAACTAGTATTTAGATTATCACTCATATGCCTGCCAAAATTCTGAGTGTGTTCAGAGCAGGAGTCTCCAATTTTACCACCAATACTTGTAAAATAGTCATTAAGACAATTAGCCATTCTCATAGGAGAAGTAATTGTATCATTTCCTAGCTTTAATTCGTTAATCATTGTGTCCTTCTTTTTTCTCCCAAGGATATCATTAATCGTCCTCCAAGCCTGTTTTGGATTGTTTTGATGTTTGTCAAATTTGCTTTTGTTGTAAACTTTCTTAGCTTCACGCATTGCAATGTTGACATTATTCCTATAATGTTTATACTGGCTCCAATCTTCACTTAAATCCGACAAAATTGCTTTTCTTTTCAAACGGTCCCTTTCAAACATTTTGTTTCTGATATTCCTAGAAATCCATGCCACAGATGTTTTATTTCGTACCCGTCTTTCCCTAACCGGGGCATGTTTATCAAGAACAGTTATAAAAAGATTTTTCCAACATGCCCATTTATTATCAATATCAGTTTCTCTGTCAACTAAATACCACGGTAAGTTTATAAGGTCGACTTTGAAATTCTCAACATTGAAATGCTTGAAGCTTCGAAATTCGACTTTTTTGCTAGCGTGAGGTTTAAGATATGAATTAATTTTTCTTACTACATAAATTAAACTACGATCACTCACTCCCATATGAATTACATCATGAAATGCAATTCGCTCAGGACAGGAGGTAATACAAACGTCTAGTAACGTAGAAGACGATTCCGTAATCCTTGTAGGCTTATCGATTACTTGTGTAAGTTCAACCGTTGATAAAGTTGCATGATAGAATGTAAGTGTTTAGCAGAAGAGTTGGACTGGTCTAACAGATTACAGTTTAGATCTCCTAATAAGTAAATTTCCTTATTCTCGTTATCGACATTCTTAAGCAAAGATTCAATTTGTGAGAAAGATTCGACGGTTGCTGACGGCGGACGATAAATAGTAGAAACGATAAAGGAACGAGAGTTAGGCTGGTTAATTTCCAAACATACTGACTCTAAATTTTCCGGCACTAAATCACCACGATTTAAATATAATATCGTCCGCCTAATGTAAAAACAGACACCGCCACCGTGTCTGTCCCTATCCATGCGAACTATATCATATCCGTCAATATTAACAAATTCACTTGGAATATCAGGGTGAAGTCTTGTTTCATTGAGTGCCAGAATATCAACAGTCTGATTTTCTAACAGTAAGCGAATTTCATCAATGTGTTTCGACAAACTGACAATATTCAGTAATGCCATCTTGAAACCCCTAAGATATGGTAACCTATTCGAATACAACATTTCCTCCGAGTTAGTCTGACGGATGTCGCGTCAATTTAAAAAATCCATATAGTTTCTTTGCATTATCGTGCTACCTTTGCGGTTCAAGTGCAAACCTCCACGATTTAAACAATCTAAATCTATGTTAGTATGGTTAATAAAGTCAACATTATTATCTGAGCAGAATGAATTAAGTAGATTGTTTGTTTGATTAACTTTTGTTTGAATTAGATGACCATCTTTTCTGATGGTAAGAGCCGAGATGGCTACTTTGATATGTGCAGATTTTTCTCGCACTTGACTAACTAATTTCACAATACCTTCTACCAACTGATCGGGAGATTTCTCTGACTTAATGTCGTTTGTACCAACGTGGAGAATTATTTGATGTGGGTTGCGACGAAGCAATGGTTTCAAATAGTCTTGCATATCATTGACTTTGCTTCCTGAGAAAGATTTTACGGCAACAGTTCTGTCGGTATTAGACATCTCCCAGCCATGCACATTCTGAACAATAGAGTCCCCGGCAATAACGACTAATTTCTTTATTTTGATTTATTTATTTAAATAATTATTTAAAGAAGTCGTTTTAAGAAGTAACGTTTTACTTCGTTATTTTCATTTTGTGGCGAAGTATTTCGTTACTTTCTAACTTTTGTTTAATTTTACGTGATTTACTTTAATTTTGAGATAGGTAATAGGACCTCTACATGCGTCTGGGATCTCTCGTTTGTGGCTTAACTTATAAGTATTATTTATTTAATGGATTACTTATATCTTCAATGGGGTTTGGAAAGTAGACCATGTCGTGAAATATTGCATATTTATAATGCGTGTGCTGTTTTAATTGTGTTTTTTTGTATCTCAATCCATCAATGGAAAAGTCCCCTCCCTACACGCTACAGGCAATACTACTTTACCTTTATTTTGTACTTCAAGTACATGTATTTTTTAAGGATACTTTGTACTTTTTACTTAAGTACGTTTCGCCTCCAGTACTGTTTACTCTTACTCAAGTTGTTTTATTACCAATTACTTCTACTTTTACTCGAGTACAAATTCAAAGTAATTTAGGCACCACCAGGGCCTCTATCAGAATGGACGGTGAAACGCCAGTGAAAGTTTTGAATCATGTGTGATGCGCGGACCCCCCACGTTGTTCGAAAGCGATTTCATTGCATTTTCGTGTTTCGAGATGACAGGCTGCTTGAGCGAGGAAGAATTGGAAATTGCCATAAGTTTAACTGCCAGTTTTTTAGCGGTTTTTGTATCTGCGAAGCAGATATATTTCTATCGTAAACATACCGTATGTTAACACATAGCCATTCAGCGACGAGCTTATATAATTGAGCCAATTCATGACAATTTAAGCCAATGAGCGATTAGTTTACATCGATTGTTTTAGTTTTACATCGTGCCCGCATCTAACCTGGGAACGGGCATCGTTTGGCTTCGTGATTCGTGAATATTCGTTGCCATTTTCACAATTTGGCCATCACCAACTATTTTGGACATTGAGCCCGCGATGTGCAAGCGGATGCTCCATTAGCATAAACAAATTTGCAATATAAATACATAGGAATGGCCATAAAAACTGCAAATTTAACAACAACAGAGTACATTTTTGAATTTGCGCAAATGGAATAGTATTCCTGCCTTAATAATTCACCACTCAGTAAAAAAACAAAATTTAAAGACTTGAATTTACCTTTATTTGGATTTCATGTCTGCCACTAGCGAAGGCCCATTACATCGCTTAGTATAAACACTAAAAATGCGTCTGAACTCCAACTTTTAGTGCTTAATTTTGGAAAATCCATTAACAAATTGTTATCTGCGCAAATGGTAGGCGAAACGTAGCTGCCATGATCATCTGCTTACAAAATATCGTTTCGCAATTTGGATCAGAACCTTTTATAAATCACTTGTTAAATCGCTTTATTTTCAACTGCACTTTCATATGCTATCAAGGATGTATGTCGTGTTCGATTTCCTTAATTTCAGCAAGTTTCAAGCTTACTTTTGGCCGTGAAATCTTTGTCGTATTAGCAAGTTTTTGGTATCAAAATAATCGCCAAGATCTGCACATTCTAATCCTTTATTGCACGTTGGGATATGCGAAAAACAATCAGCAAGATCAGCGGCTAACTCCATGGCATTTTTTACTTCCGGTTTCAGAGCTTTACGCGAAAGCTCTTTGTTTCCCGCGAATTTATAGCCTCATTTGAAATTAAAATGAACTATTACTATGTCTGACGTTTTCAAAAAGAATTATGTTTTTAAAAGGTACAACCGTGACGTCGTTGTTGATAACAATCATTGCTTACAATATGTAAAGAAACAGTGTATAAATTCTGAAGAAATTATTTTCACATTGCACATAACAAACGAAGTTTTGAAAAGCTGGGAAGACTTCAAAGGAAAGGGTATCTCGTTAAATTTTAGCTTTGTTGAAATCTTGAATTATTTTCTCGCTGAAAAGTACGCAATTCTTGTCAAGAAAGACTGCAAACGAATCGAAGAAGGGCTCAGAAAACTGTGTTCAAAAGTTAAAAGCGGTTTCAAGGGAAAATCTGGTTTACATTATGTCAACTTTGCAAGCCAAAGTAGAAGTTTTGCAATTCAAGCCAGGGAAATTTTGAGAGCATCTGATTTGGAAATCGAGTTGTGCAAGCTGAATACTGCAAAAGTTGCTCTAGAGAAAGAAAATGCAGCCCTTCAGAAACGCTGTGATGACTTGTACAGCAGTTTGGTTCAAGAAGAAGAGCTCAGAAGGAAAACCAACGATAGCTTAGAAGATGCAAAGGTCGACCTACAAAAGCTTGAAAAGGAGAATGCCAACTTGTGCAAGTATTTTGATAAAATTTCTGAACTGGAGGGATTCAAGAACTGCGGCAAACCTTTTTCTGAAGTCAAAGGAAGACAACAAAGACGCAAGATTAGAGAGTTAAAGACATATGTAGAACAAGCACTTTGGTTTGCCGAGACTTTTGGCCTTAAGCTTAGCTCGGTCAAATTCAATAATGACGAGGGGGTATCCCATACCATTGATTACACCATAGAAGATAGAAAGAAAGGATATAAAGATTTGTCGGAAGAAGAAAAAGAGAAAGTGCAACAGGTACTCTACATCACTGATAGTTTCTGCATTGGGGAGGCGGCATATCACGAATTTACCATGACTGAAGGAGGGGAGAAGCTACCGCGTTCTTATTTGGTGAAACAGTGCAAAAATTATTTGAACAGCCTATGCCACATCACCAGAACCCCAGGTGTTGCAGAAGGAGCACAAATGAACCTGGAGTCTGAATTAAGGAACACAATAAAGCAGCAGGCAAGTTTTTATTATTACCTATAATTTAAATGTTAATTAATATTTTGGTATTGCACACCAAAAAATAGCCACTCCTCAGCCCTCCCTAATTAAGCCTCCCCCCCCCCCATCATCTCCTGCCAAAGAACAAGAAGTCATTATCAAGAATCATCTCTACCGCTATACCGGTACTCTACTATAATGTTGGATGTTTTGTTCTTTTTATACCTAATCACTGTTATTTGCAACATGTTGATTTGGAACAGTTCAGAAATTGTGATCATGAAAAACTTAGAGTTAAGATCAGTGGGGATGGGGCACAAATGACCCGAATGACCAACTTTGTAATAATGTCATTCTCGCTGTTGGACTCTGATGATGTCATGTCATCCAAAGGTAATTTTGATTAAAAACTTTTGTAGTGGGTGCCCGAATGGAATTACCTTGGTTAATGACAGACTTGCTAATAACTGGGCCGTAGGCTCGTAGCAAGCTTTTAAAAGTTAGGGGGCTGTTTCCAGGCATAGATTTTCTGGAGTGTGTGTGCCCCCCCCTATAAAATATTGGCGGAAGGCAGACCGCCCACTCACCCAACTCCCCTCCCCCCACCCCCGCGCTTCCAACCACCCTGGCTAATATTTTTGCTAATTATTTGTCGTCTGTTGTTTTTATTTTAGGTAGCCACACAGTCGGAGTTGTTAAAGGCCAAGAAAGTTATGAATTATTAAAGGTTCATTTTCAGAACTATTTTCGGCAATTGACAAAATAGTCAAGGAAGGGAAAATAACAGTAGATGAATGTGAAATTCCTGTTGAAATATTCCTTGGTGGTGATTACAAAGTATTAGTCATAATCAATGTTATGGTCTTGTTAGATTAAACTTACAGAACTAATCTCTAAATTACCCAGATGCACCAAATGTGCTTTTTCATTATTTTTAAAATAATGATAAATCATTACACTTTTTAGTTTCTGTTGTTACTGTTGGGTATGAAGGGTGCAACATCAGACCATGCCTGTATCTGGTGCACCATTCACAAGAAATACAGGTGGGACTTTAGGATGTCTATTTATTACTAATTGATATAAAATTTTCCCTCTGTATGAAAATATAAAAGAGTTGATGGTGTAGCATTTTCCAACTGACAGAAGTCAATACTTTTTGTGCTATTAGATTTGACATGTCTAAGCTGGAGAAGTTCTACTCAGAGAAACCCATGGCCAGAACCCTTGAAGAGATAAAGAAATGTGCATTAATAAGTCAAACTCATTCTTGTGTCCATCAACCTTTATTGAACATTCCATTGGAAAATATAGTTCTGGATGAATTGCATCTCATGCTCAGGATTACAGGTGTAGTTTCTGCTCATTTTCCCACAGGAGCAGCTTGGTTAGTATATATAAGGGGAAACTAATATAGTGTTAACCTCAGGATTCTGCTACAAGGGCCTAGATAAGGTACCTTGCAAAATTTCTCTTCCCTATTTTCACTAAGGGGCTGTCTATATGAGCCCGGTAAAGCTGGCTGGCCCGCTTGGTCGGGCTAGCCCGCTTTGCTTTCACATGAGGCAGGCTAGCCCGGCAATCATATCTATTCATAGTAACGATTTCCTGCAATATTTTAGTGGGAAAATATAATTCGTGTTTATTTGGCAGAATTTTATTTCTGTTGACGGCAACAGCTTCAGGAGGTTTAATTTCGATAAATCCCTATAGTTTGGACATTTTAGACTGTTTATCAGTGGAATAAAGCACGCAAATTTCCAGCCCGGCTTGCTGGGCTAGCCCGGTTGTGCATTCATATGAGCGCGGCAAGCCGGGATCTCACCTCGCTCAAGCGAGATCCTGGCAAACCGGGCTGGCCCGCTTCTCATATGAACCCAATCCTAAATTAATATACAAACAATATGTGAAGCGGGATCTCGGCACTTGAAAACCAGCCCGGCTAGCCGGGCCAGCCCGGCAGAGCAATGGCTCATATGAACAGCCCCTAAATCCCATTAATGCTATGCACCTGTATAGTTTTGTAAGAGCTTGGTAACCACTAGGATACCATATTGATACCATTTTGATTGTTTTGGTACCCCAGTGCATTGCATTATGGAATTTAATGAAAATAGTGAATAATTATTTACATTTTCTTTGCATGTTCACAGATATCCTTACCAGGAACCTTGTAACAGCAGCAATAAACTGGGATAAAGAAGATAACTTTAATAAACGGCCTTGCGAAAGAACAAATATGCACCTTGAAGCACTTATCACTGCAGTTAACAACTGCGGAGTGTGTTTTAAGGTTTGGGAGAAACAAAATGCTGATGGGGGAGGAAGTGGCACATATGATTTCACCAGCCTGATGGGTGTAGATAAAAAGCTCCTGTTAAAATACCTTCCAGAAAAATTAGAAGGTGTTATTAAGGCAGACTTGAGCGAGAATGTGATCAATCTCTGGAAGGTAAGTTTATTAACTGTGGTTGTTTTTTTCAGACAGTTGCAATATGTAATTAGCTCATTGAGCTGCACTGCATTCAAATGTAGTCCCATGTAATTCACACGAATTACAATTCATAAGCACAGAATCGAGCCAGGAAGGCTTAAAATTAAAATTAAAATTGTATATTTTTATTTTACAATTACTGCAGAATTTCTGTGATCTATAGTCAATGCTGGGCAAAATAGAACCATCTGATGATTTTGTAACTAATTACTTTGGAAAGGTATGTTTCTTTCAAATTTGAATGTCTTTTCCAGCGCATATTTTTCTAACCTTGGAAATGTTGGCATATATATGAGTTGCGTTTTAGGGATAGCTTCCATTTATAGAAACAGGAAGTAGGGTCAGTACTATATACTGTATATATATATATACAATTCACCTAGAAATAACTATACCTGTCACAAGGGTAGTTACTATTTTTAGAACTATATATATATATATATATATATATATATATATAGTTCTAAAAAAAGTAACTACCCTTGTGACAGGTATAGTTATTTCTAGGTGAATTGGATATTGGCTTTTCAAACTTAAAAGGTGGTTCCGTTGATATACGTTTTCTATTTACATGTACATTTCAGGCAAAGAAATGGATACAACTTTTTAATTCTCTGAGCAGTGTTTATGATGGGTACGCCAAAGGAAATGTCACTCCATATATGCATTCCATGGTGTACCATGTCCCCACAATGATGCGAAAGCACAGTGGTATCAAGAAATTCACAGGACAAGGTTAGTTATGACAAACATTACTTTAATTACTGTATAATATGTACTGATAAAGTGATCAATACATGTATTTTACCAGACTGAGTGTACATTATTCATTATTCATAGGCATTGAAAAGAACAACGATGACTGCCGAAGAATTCATCTAGCTAAATCTAATAAGTGGGATGCTGCTAATGATGTCCTTCTTGTTTCCAAGAGAGTAGAATCCCTATCAAGCCTTCATCGTACACCAAGGATGTACCAAAAGCTAAACGCCCAGTACTGGGACAACGACCTAAAGGAAAAGCGAGCAAAGCTTAAGCGTAAGATGGAGGATGAGAAGAAACAAATGGATGAAAATATTCATTCAAATGATGAGCAGAATGTGGAGAGTATGTCACCTGCAGAGCTTCGGGCAGGCTTAGCACAGTATGGCATTAAAACTCGCGTAAAAAATGTAAAACGGCTGCAAGAAATGTTTCGGTCCTGTTTGCACTAAAAATACACTGTCATGAAGGCAGGTACATTGGTCAAGCATTGTTGCACATATTTTGTCTTCTCTGTTTTTTGTAAATAAACATTATCTCAACAGGACAGGTTAATATGGAGATACTGATTTATTCTATATATTTAAATTATGTGTGTTACAGCAACGTCCTAAAATGTCAATACAAAGTTTCTCAATAGGCATTTGAGGTGCGTCAGTCAATTTACCATCTTTAAAGATTTGGTACTTAGGAGTCCAACTAAGCACTGGTTTAATTTTAAGCTGTTGTATTCCTCGCCCCTCTCCATGGCCATATTTATCTAAGGTGTACCACCAATGCTCTGGTAGCCTCAAATGTGCCAAATCTTTGACTGAGTACAATGAAAATCCTTTGTGGTTTGATTCCCTGCCTTTCCCATGGATAATGTAACGCCAAAGGTCCAAGTCCATTGGAATATAGGTAGGTGCCACAGATTTTGATCGAAGGCTCGTCGGAATGGCCTGGTAAAACTGCCGACATGCTGTTTCCAATCGTTCCGGATGTGGTGTTGGTGGTATTTCATAACCTCTAGAAATTAAAGCAATTGTTATTATTTTATTGAGTTTTAAAAACAACATTAGAATGGCTACAAGTTGAAGTTTATTCAAAACAGTAAATTAAAACAAACAAACTAAATTTGTTGACTACATGCCACTGGCACAACCTTGCTCAGCTGTAATTTTTACCTCAATAACTCTTCATCAAGATGGCTTGAAGGTTCCCATGAACAGGCTGCAAGCGGCCAGCCATCCCATTTTATTAAATACTCGTATTCCTAATTTGAAAATAACAGCTTAGTGTTGGAGTATTTTAATATAGAGGAGTAGACACATGGGGTGCTTGCTTGGGTAGATTCTTTACAAAAATTCTTGCTCGATGAAGATAATCTAACAAGAACATCGACATTACGAGCTAAGAACCTTCGTCTGTATTATAGTATTAATATGAAGTGAAAAGACAACAGGACTGAAAATAAAAATATTAACTTTATACTTACGCCTTTGATCTTTCGCTTAGAAATTATTCTTTCCACGCTGTATTTCCTCGGAAGAACCTTTCTCTTTTTCCGCGGTGTGTCGTACAATACCACTGAGGACAAAGAATCCAATTGTTGATAATCGAGCACATTTCTTTTTCTCGCCGCCATATTGAATTTACAGGTTTGCAACAGGCTCGCAGGCTAAAATCAGGGCAGCAACCGCTGTACAACATGTCTGGCATATGACCGACATAGTTGGCGATGTTAAAAAATATCTTGATTTTAATCTTGAATTGGCTGTCTTGTTTTCGCTATTCTACTTGCGATATTATTCCGAAGTTATCTATCAACATGGGAACTTAATATCTTCATCTGGTAAGTAGTGAAATACCACATATTTTATTATCTTATTCTACATCTATACAGTATTTCTACTAAAAACATTCATTGCGTCAAAACATCGCATATTGTCAAATAATTCGTCCTCGCCAGCAAGGCAATATTGCCAATGAACAAATATCACAGGAAACTAATGTTCTCAGATTATATTGAATTAAATCCTGATCCTGTATTTCTGTAACTCTGTTCAAAACAACAGTCCAACTAAGCTGTTCTCTAATGTATCATTTTATTTATGTATGTTTATAGAGCAAAGGTTAAGATGTTATCAGTTAAAATACTTGTACATTTTGGTTTTACACATTAGAGTTTAAAAATTAAACAACATTTTTACATACATTTTCAAATGCTAATACTGTAAAAGAATCCCCACCCTCTCTCCTTTTTACATTGTCATTTTGCTTTCTAACATAAATGTTTTTGTTTAGAGATTAATACAAGAATGATGAATAAGCTGGATATTGGCCAGATAATTTTGTCAGAACAACCCACTTGCATCAGTATAACATTATTAACAGCTACAATAATATATTATATGGATGGATCAGATCAATGCCACACAGTCTACAAAACTAAACTTGTGATACCTTTACTCAAACCGATATTCTCCCACAACACAAATTGTTTTCGTGTGGGTAAGTTGTGTTAAAGTGAACAGGGACAGTTATTTGTGGTATATAATGAACTCAGTGTGCACAGGATTGGAATTGAATTATTCCAGTGTTCGTCTACATTGGGTGAACAAAACACTCGACGCAGACAAATGCAGCCTTGTATCCATGTGGGCTAGAACCACAACTTTGATGAATTGTACATTTAACTGTTTTAATCTTTTACTGGGAAAACAAGGTGTTCCATACCGAATGATTGAAAGTTCTGAATAGTCTGAAAATATGTCGACGGGTTGAATAGTAGCTGCAAAAATAACCCTTCATCAACAAAGAACTTAAGTTGAAAGATAAACTCACTAACAATATCTTGGTCATAGTAAATGTGAACACAAAGAACTATACACTTATAAATAGTTCTATATATTAATACGCATATCATCATTAGGAAAAGAAAGACAGTAGTTGTAACTAGGGTATATATAAGGCACTGTTATTCTTGTAATTTCATCCATTCCTGAAGATAACTAAAATATAGACGAATAAAATGTAGAAAAATAAAAATGTTTCATTATTTCAAATATAATTTCATTATATACAAGGTTCATAAAAATTTGTCATGTTATTGTGCGTTAAATATATATTGGATATGCAAATTCAAAATTATTATCATTATTCATTTCTTTAGAAATTGATAGTTTTCACAGTCGATGAGCACGAAAATATTCACATAGCGGGACTAAATCATCGGACTGGCTACCCTACTTCTAATAACCAAATCCCTCTTAGTGTTACTCAAGTTTTTACTCTGTTGGGTCAGTGAAGGATTAAGACTTTAATGCACATGCATTCTCTTTACGTAAATGCTTGTATATAATTAGCATATAGTGACGTACTAAATCCCTTTTTTAAAAAGAGAGATTGGTCTCTTTAATTAATTACGTCCCATCTTATTTTCTGCACTGAAGGTTACGTTACACGAAACGATATTGAACGACGATTTATTGATTTGTGAATGTTAGAAATCATTTACGTATCAAATCGTACCTAAATATTATGATGTGTAACAGCTTACGACAAAATTTCTACAGGGAGTTTTGAATAGCTGAAGCGACCCTTTTGAATAGCTGAAACGACCCTTTTGAATAGCTGAAACGACGCTTTTGCATAGCTAGCCCGCGTGCAGGCCCAAGGGAAGAATAGTGGGCCTGCAAGCAAGGCCCGGTATTTTGTAAAACGCCCCTTTTCATAACACGCCCCATTCGCGCGTCAATTGTCAAAAAAGAACTAATGACAGCAACCCAAAAAGGAACAAACAAACTCGCATTAAAATGTTGCGAGGTTTTCTTCAAAATAGCGTATGAAAATAGAAACAATGTGTAAATGGCTGTTTTAACTCCAAAAAAAGCAAGGAACGCAGTCAGTAATTGCCAAATTTGCAAGTGATCATTTTCAACTAAAATCGGAATAGGCAAATTAGGACGAATTTCAAGAGAAAACCAGTCTCAAACTTCAAATCGTGAGGGAAGCCCTGCGATCGCATTAGCATTAATGTGTGCTTCGCTGTCGCCATTGTTATAAATAAATTGTCTCACTTATCAGATAGTTTGTGCAATTCTTGTTGGCGACGGAAAGTACGAAATTTATTTCAGTTATTTCATTTGGTAAAGAACTCTACAAAAGAAGAGAGCGTTCAGAGTCCAGATCGTTTCGATTCAAACGGCCATTACCGTCTTCTGTTTCGTTAGACTCTCAGCGAAGCCTTGAAAATCACAAAGTGTTTCGAATAGGCTTACGTGCAACGTACTGCCTCTAAATCTTCACCACGAAAATCGCTGTTTTCTTCAGTACAAGAACAGAGTCAACATCAACCAAAACATAATTTTCTTGAGGAACATATAACGTATCAAGTCTGTTCGAAATTAATGAATCTCAAGTAAAGGTTACATTGTTTACCCCAGTCGTAATGTTGCTATTCCAACACTTCACGAGAAGCAATTCCCATTACCATAACGGCAAAAACATCGTTCCTTCAAGTAAAGAATAAACAGTCTGTTCTTGTTCCATTTTTAATCGAAAAAAGTGATCAATTTTCGAATTTTAAACTTATCGAGAGCCTTTGTGATGAATCACAATAGATATCTTATATACACTAGATAGCGCATCTCTTTTAGTAAAATTGAAGCCAAGAATACTCCAGCGGTTACCCCCATTTGAAAAGATGGCGGCCATGTTGGACGTTCCCACTTGCTAATAAACGCTTAAAAACAACAATAACTTCCATCATTTGAATAGTTTAAAAATGTATTCGGAATAGGGTGAACTTAAAGTTTAAGTTCCCTGTTAAAGAAATAGAAAACATACGAATCTTCTCATTTCATGTGAACGACCTGAGACTGCAATCACGGCTTCAATTTTTGAATTGCAGAATAATTAGATGCACTATCTAGTGTATCTAAGATATATATGTGAATCACTGATCTAATTATAGAATCCAACAGGAAACAGCCAATCAGAATGCCGCGTTCGTGGGCGAACGCGGAAAGTACAAAATACCGGGCCTTGCTTGCAGGCCCACTATTCTTCCCTTGGGCTTGCACGCGGGCTATGGAATAGGTGAAACGACCCTTTTGAATAGCTGAAAAGATCCTTTTGAATAGCTGAAACGACGCTTTTGAATAGATGAAACGACGCTTCTGAGTAGCTGAAACGATCCTTTTGAATAGCTGAAACAACCCTTTTGAATAGTTGAAACGACCCTTTTGAATAGCTGAAACACCCTTTTGAAAGGGTAATCCTGGGGTAAAAAAAAACTATTCCTTTGAAGGGGTCAAAACTACTCTTTTGAATTTACAGTGTATGTATAGATTTAATTTTCCCATTCTACTGTAGTAAAGATTGGGCCTTTAGCGATCAAATAAGATATTTTTTGTATCATTGTGTTGAAAGCTGAAGTAACACGAGGGATTTAAATTAGACAATTTTTCTGCCTTTCCATGATAATTGCAAACGCGTATGTCTGAGTGTTGAAATTATTCTGTGAAAGAATATTCAAAAGTCAAAAGAATAACAAGGAATAGCTGTCAAAAGAATACTCAAATAATCAAAATAAGAGAAATATAGACTTGGCAATTAAATTTAAAGATGATATTTAAATTTAATTAGTCAACCAAATTTTGTGGATAAAACATTTTACGAAACCTGAAGTTTAACTATGTAATGTTTCCCTGATATACAGCGATCTCAGTTTGGGCAAATGTTTCAAAATTCTGAGAATATTTTGCGGCAGCAGAGATAGAAAAATTTGTTTTCGACCGTTTTCGTACTGGACATTTCGACTGTTTTCGACTGGCCATTTTTATTGGGAATGAGATATCATGAAATTATCTTGGAAAATATATTCGAGTGTTTCATACTATTGAAATTTACAAAATAAATAAACAAATTTTAGATAGAATCAAAAATCCAGAAAACTTCTCACTACGACGAATATATACATACGTATGAAATGATTTTAAAATGTTCATTTCTCCTCATAGCGCCTTCTCGTTCGTGGCATATCATGTAAGCTAGCCAGGGACAGGTGACGAAGGCTGAATAAGTTAACGGTCGAACATGTATATATCGACCATCCGTTGTTTCCTTGTCAGCAAGATGACTTAAAATATCAAACGTATTAGTATGAAAATGAATGCGACTACTTAACATCACCCAAGGACAAATTAACTAAATGTTTGTTATAAATGAGGATAAAAAGTGGATTAGAAAGCAGAAAATGTTTGTCTTGCTTTGGCGAACAGAGTAAAATTGAATTTATAATAAGCCCATTGTATAATTTATGCATGAATACGTTAAGTGCATCCTTTCGTTCTGTTATAATTTCGGGGGAAAATGTGTTTTTTGGGAAATGCTGCTTTTGCGCACTGCCTTCCTTTGCTCAGTGCCAAGATTTTTTATGCACAATTTGGAAGCTAGTGATTCTAAATTATTTTGAGCAACGATCGTGACTGGCAAACTCTCATCAACTTTCATTCTCGTTCGAACGGCGCTTAAGTGCGTCATTATCATAAATTAAAAACATGTGTGACCACCTTGTGCCACTGCCATGCAATAAAAAACGTTTCAACCGTTGCGTTACAATCGCGCTAATTTTTCAGAAGAACTCGCTCGGGGATGGAATCCTATTATTTTATCAACCTGATATTCATATTTGCTGTGAACGTATTCTTCTTGTTCTTGGGAATATGTTTACATTCCTTGGTCATACTCAGCTTCTGGAGGTCTGTACAACTTCGAAAGAAAATATGTTATTTCATGATAATGGTTTTGTCGTGTTCCGATTTGCTTACGGTGTTATACGCTCGTGTTTCAAGATCCGCCATGTAAAGTGTAGTGAAATGTATCTCATCGTAATATTAAATCCTAAGAAAACTAAAGCCTCTGCGGAGGAGAGAGGTGTTAACTAATAATCAATTGCTGGCCCTTATCGCATTGTTGTCGTTGACGGGAAAGTTGGATGTAAATACTAGATGGGCTCATATTTCCTTAAGATGGACAAGTATTTTCTTCGGTTTTTCATTATTCGCTCTTTTGGTGATGAATTTCGATCGATATTTGGCGACATCTTATCCTATTTTTCATCGAACCTCGGTAACGAAGGGAAGACTTTCAACACTTCTTGCAATACTAATCATCGTCGAACTGACTTCGAAAGTGATGTCTGTAAACGACTTTGTTATTTCCTACCAAGTAAATATTTTAATTCTTTCTATTCTTGTCATTCCTGCAATGTTATTTGTCAACTACAAACTGTTTCTAGTCGTGAGGAAAAGTCGTAAGAACAAAAGAATATCACCCGAAATAAAAAAGACGTTTTCTTTGAAAAACGTATCGAGTTGTTTGCTAGCAGTTGCTTGTCTTGTGGTGATATCCATTCCAGTGTTCGTCTACATTGGGTTAACAAAGCACTCGACGCAGACAAATGCAGCCCTTTCAAAAATGTGGGCTAGAACCATAGTTTCGACGAATTGTACATTTAACTGTTTAATCTTTTACTGGAAAAACAAGGTGTTACGTACAGAAGGATTGAAAGTTCTAAATAGCCTGAAAATATGTCGACGTGTTGAATCCTAGCTGCACTGATAATCCATCTTAAAAAAACTTAACGCACGAAGGGAACTCTACCTATTTAAGGATTTTAGGTTGTCCTTACACTTTTTTCTCGTTGCTTATATAACAATATCTTGGTCATGGTAAATGTGAACACAAAGTACTATACACTTATATTGTTCTATATATTAATACGCATATCATTGTCACTACAAGAAAGACAGTAGCTGTAACTAGGTTATATAAAGCACTGTTATGCTTGTAATTTCATCCATTCCTGAAGATGACTATAATATATTCGAATAAAAAGTAGAAAAATAAAAATGCTTTCATTCCTTTAAATTATTTCGTTATATGCAGAATGTATAAAAAATTTGCAATATCATTGTGCGTTAAGTATTGGGTATGTATAGATTTAATTTCCCCACCTTACTTAAAGAGGCTGTTCACTGTTCGGTGAAACTATATGTTCGTGTGTTTGTGTGCGTTTGCGTTTGCGTTTGCGTTTGCGTTTGCCTTTTTCGTTTTGCGTTTTTGAGTTTTGTGTTTGCGTTTGCGTTTGCGTTTGCGTTCGCGTTTGCGTTTGCGTTTGCGTTGGCGTTGGCGTTGGCGTTGGCGTTCGCGTTTGCGTTTGCTGTTTGCTGTTTGCTGTTTGCTGTTTGCTGTTTGCTGTTTGCTGTTTGCTGTTTGCTGTTTGCAGTTTGCTGTTTGCTGTTTGCTGTTTGTAGTTTGCTGTTTGCAGTTTGCAGTTTGCTGTTTGCTGTTTGCGTTTGCTGTTGCTGTTGCTGTTGCTGTTAGCTGTTGCTGTTGCGTTTGCAGTTTGCGTTTGCGTTTGCTGTTTGCTGTTTGCTGTTTGCTGTTTGCTGTTTGCTGTTTGTGTTTGCTGTTTGCTGTTTGCTTTGCTGTTTGCTGTTTGCTGTTTGCGTTTGCTGTTTGCAGTTTGCTGTTTGCTGTTTGCTGTTTGCTTGCTGTTTGCTGTTTGCTGTTTGCTGTTTATATATATATATATATATATATATATATATATATATATATATATATATATATATATATATATATATATATATATATATAGTTTGCTGTTTGCTGTTAGCTGTTTGCTGTTTGCTGTTAGCTGTTAGCTGTTAGCTGTTAGCTGTTTGCTGTTTGCTGTTTGCAGTTTGCTGTTTGCAGTTTGCTGTTTGCTGTTTGCTGTGTGCTCTTTGCTGTTAGCTGTTAGCTGTTAGCTGTTAGCTGTTAGCTGTTTGCTGTTTGCAGTTTTCTGTTTGCTGTTTGCTGTTTGCTGTTAGCTGTTAGCTG
>CACRXK020008288.1:8815-21136 GCA_902702795.2 Paramuricea clavata
GGGGGGGGGGGGGGGGTGAACCCTTACAAGGCGAATGGTTAAGAACATTTTTTAAAGGTGCAAGAATATCCAGTATGGTATCTTGCAAAACTTTCTAGATAATTACTGTCCACTTATCTTAGCATCATACACCATATTGTTTAAGACTACAATTCTAAGGCACATTTTAGTTTCATCATTCGTATATGGATAATGATGTTTTTATTCGCAGACACTACTACAACAAAGTATTGTTAATATGGCTTTCTTTTTTGAACTTCTGGGAAGTAATGACCTCACCCAGGATATATTTAATATCTTTGCCAACCATTTGGACGCCATAGACGAGTCAACTGTTGAATATGTCCACTCAGTTATCAGGAGACACATCTGACTCAGCAACTGACGAGCAACTAAAAGAAACAATTAAAGCTGCATTTGGCACAAGCATGCGTCAATATAATTTTGCAGAAGTATTTACACCGCCTAAGAACTATGTTTTTAGTAGAGTTAAATTGCAGTATATCCACTCACAAGTTGCAGATGTTCTTGTTGATATCTTTACCAGGATATCTGATAATGCTGATGAGACAATCCATCTACCCAGAAAGAAGAGTCAGCGCAAAGATTGTAAGAAGTACATCATGCCATCTCCCTTTCGTGAAACAGTGGTGAAGAGTTATTTTCTTCCTCTTGGCTTTCAGTGCAACCGGAAACCTGATGTCCAAAGCAGATGTGATGCTTCCAATTGTGCCTTAACTGGAGAAGAACCATGGCAGATATTCGAAGGCTGCTAGCATTCATTTCACAATAAGTGCTTAGCGAGTTGTCAACACTGTTCTATCTGCCAGGATCACCTCAAGAATGTAGTTGAAGGTCTCTCCACCTCAGCAAATGCAAACTACTTGAGAGTCTTGATGATAATGACGAGTCACGTGAAGAAAACATAAATAGTGCAGGTGATGATGATGATGATGATGATGACACTATTGACGATATCGAAGTAATGCGAGAGACCAAATACGAAGTTGTTGTGAGTCATCTTAATGAACAAGTCATTAAACGAAGTCCACAACTTCCATCTAAAACTGAAATAGTGCAAGAAGCACCTGTATAAAGATTAGAAAGAGACCTTATTGCTCGAAGTGTTACCATCTAAGACTAGGTCATAGTAAAATAAATTCAACTCAAACAAAATGTCCTCAATGCCCTGATCAGTTATGCTCTGATTTGCCATCCTTAATACCATGTACTTGTGCCTGGCATGTTTCGAATAGCATTACAAATTTGTAAAATGTACAAGAATATGTAATACTAAAAAAAATCTATTCAATTAAGGTATAAAAATGAAAATATACTACTAGAAAATACTGTCAGAGAATTACATTAAATCATCACTCATAAAATTCCAAACAAGAATGAGTGTAAGTTCTTTGAATGTTTGAAAGGCGATAAAATATAATTGTTTTTGCTTGTGGAAACACCACGTAAATTTATTACTGCAAAGCTTTCGATCCGTAAGCCCGGATCTTCATCAGTGCTAATAATATGTGACTTGTTTAATTCACACGCTCTTTTATATACAAGAGTGTCGTGATCTGTTGGCTCGCGTCATTTGAAATTTACTTAAACGGCACATCAACCACGTCATTTTAAACGTAGTGAAGTGATTCCAATTAACGCGCGCGCATACAAGACAAGAGAAATTAATTTTGTACATTAAAGAGAGCACGCCACGTACTATCTAGTGGCTTTCCCTCCTGATCTATAGTATTGTGCTTCTCGATTTCAATTGACTCTCTCATTTTGCGAGAGAACTTATGACTATCAATCGCCAAAATAGTTGCTTCGTCCCATTTTCTACGATGGTCGTAAGTCCAAGTATGTTTAGCCACAGCAGATTTATCTTGCTAAGCTTTCTCGCAATTCGTCTTGTGTTCCTTAAGACATACTGAGAGATTTCGACCAGTTTCACCAATGTAAACCAGACCACAGTCACAAGAAATGCGGTACACACCAGGTTTCTGAGATTCATTTACGTTGTCCTTATGTGTGCAAAGAGCTCGAAACAATTTGTTTTCACTGGAATGGCATACCTTTATACCTGCTTCATTCCTCAAAATTCTTTCGATTTTGTATGAAGCCGGGCCAATGTATGGTAGACAAACAGACGACTGATATTCAATCTTTTGCTGTATACTTTGTGGCGTTTTCATAGCACTATCTATGAAATGCCGTGGGTAACCATTCATTTTTAGAACATTTCTTAAATGTTCTAATTCATCGTCAATGTTACTTACCTCACAAATTGTTTTCGCTCGGTTGATGAGTCTCTTACACACAGAGTTTTTAATACTCGGATGATGAAACGAATTATAATGCAGATACCTGTCTGTATGTGTTGGTTTCCTATAAACCTTATGTTCTCGCGACACATCATCATGTATAGTGAAAAGAACATCTAAGAATGGCATAGTTTTATCATCCTTCTGTACTTCAAAAGTAAACTTGATCGATGGATGCAAACTATTAATGTGGTCTAGAAACTTTTGTAAATTATCTAGTCCATGAGACCAGCTACTCAATGTATAATCCAAGTATCTGAACCAGAAACCTGGTTTCAACTTTGCAGTAGCTAAGGCCTTCTTTTCAAATTCTAAAATATGTATTGACTTATCTGCTCTTAAGTTTTTCAATGCATCCTTCTTATTCGTGCAACGCTTCCAGCTTCGAATTTAACCAAGAATAAGAAGGATTCATTGAAAAGCTTAAGAGCAGATAAGTCAATACATATTTTAAAGGCTGATAAGGGTAACGCTACGGTTATTTTAGATCGTCTAGAATATGATAATAAAATCCGGGCTCTTTAAACACTTCAACTTATAAAGAGCTTAAGAGAGACCCTACAGCTAACATTGAACGTAAAATATGTTCCAAACTATCTGGTTTTAAAAAGGCAGGTATTTTGTCTCAAACACTTCATAATTGTTTGAGACCTTCAGCTACTGTTTGTCCAAAATTTTATGGTTTACCTAAGATACATAAACATAATGTCCCACCAAGACCTATTGTAGCGTCCATAGGTTCGCCAACGTATGCCCTGGCTAAATATCTAAATAGCTGAGATATTGAAACCAGTTGTTGGAAAAACAGATCATCATGTAGTAAATTCTAAAGAATTTGTAACAAAAATGGAACAAATTATAGATTGGATAAGAATGACATTCTGGTAAGTTTTGACGTAGTTAGCTTGTTCACTAATGTTCCAGTTGAAGAGGCTTGTAATATCGCGAAAGAAAGACTTCTTTCAGATATTACATTATCTCAAAGAACTGATCTTTCTCCTGAGAATGTTCATGATTTGTTGAAACTATGTTTGACCACGACATGTTTTCAATGGCGGGAGAAATTCTATGAACAAACAAACGGCGCTCCAATGGGAAGTCCATTGTCCCCTGTTATCGCTAACTTGTTCATGGAGGAATTTGAAAAGAAGGCCTTAGCTACTGCAAAGTTGAAACCAGGTTTCTGGTTCAGATACGTGGATGATACATTGAGTAGCTGGTCTCATGGACTAGATAATTTACAAAAGTTTCTAGACCACATTAATAGTTTGCATCCATCGATCAAGTTTACTTTTGAAGTACAGAAGGATGATAAAACTATGCCATTCTTAGATGTTCTTTTCACTATACATAATGATGGGTCGCTAGGACATAAGGTTTATAGGAAACCAACACATACAAACAGGTATCTGCATTATAATTCATTTCATCATCCTAGTATTAAAAACTCTGTGTGTAAGACACTCATCAACCGAGCGAAAACAATTTGTGAGGTAAGTAACGTTGACGATGAATTAGAACATTTAAGAAATGTTCTAAAAATGAATGGTTACCCACGGCATTTCATAGATAATGCTATGAAAACGCCACAAAGTATACAGCAGAAGATTGAATATCAGTCGTCTGTTTGTCTACCATACATTGGTCCGGCTTCACACAAAATCGAAAGAATTTTGACGAATGAAGCAGGTATAAAGGTATACCATTCCAGTGAAAACAAATTGTTTCGAGCTCTTTGCACACATAAGGACAACGTAAATGAATCTCAGAAACCTGGTGTGTACCGCATTCCTTGTGAATGTGGCCATGGTCTGGTTTACATTGGTGAAACTGGTCGAAATCTCTTAGTACGTCTTAAGGAACACAAGACGAATTGTGAGAAAGCCGAGCAAGATAAATCTGCTGTGGCTAAACATATTTGGACTTACGACCATCGTATAAAATGGGACGAAGCAACCATTTTGGCGATTGATAGTCATAAGTTCTCTCGCAAAATGAGAGAGTCAATTGAAATCGAGAAGCACAATACTATAGATCAGGAGGGAAAGCCACTAGATAGTAGGTGTCGTGCTCTCTTTAATGTACAAAATTAATTTCTCTTGTCTTGTATGCGCGCGCGTTAATTGGAATCACTTCACTACGTTTGAAATGACGTGGTTGATGTGCCGTTTAAGTAAATTTCAAATGACGCGAGCCAACAGATCACGACACTCTTGTATATAAAAGAGCGTGTGAATTAAACAAGTCGCATATTATTAGCACTGATGAAGATCCGGGCTTACGGATCAAAAGCTTTGCAGTAATAAATTTACGTGGTGTTTCCACAAACAAAAACAATTAAAAATGAGTGTGTATTTTGAATAAATTAGATTTGTTAAGAATTTCTTGAAAAATAGTTGCTCAAGACACAGCGTTTACCTAGTGTTTATTTGGTTTGTTGTTGGTCAACAAGTTAGCTTCAATATTGCATTCACTTGGACATTATTTAGGCAGTTTAAAAATACCAGTTGAAAAAAGTTTAATAGTTTGCATGTAGAAATAATTAGCCATGACTGCAAACTGAAGTATAAAGGAAAACAGTAGGGATTCATTTCAGTGCCGTAGCCAGAACGATAATTGGGGGGGGGGGGCACATATTCATATATTTGTGCTTTATTAATTTCTTTTGAAATCAATTGTTTTTATGGTATGTGAACATGAATATATGAATATGTGCCCCCCCCCCAATTATCATTCTGACTACGGCACTGATTTATTTATACTTTCCAAACCAATGATGCTACAAGGATCCTTAAACTGTCAATGTTTGTTTAAGCTACGTTTTCACGCTGCGATTAATCGTGTACAATTTGTTTTCTGGCGTATGTCATTGCATAGACACCCGTAAGCTGGCTGCATTTGACAATTGTTTTTAAAGGGGCAGTATAATCAAAATTTTTATTCTCTTAAACCTTAAGCTTAAGCTTAAACGAAAATGTTCGTAAAACTGTATAATAACTTGTTTTGAAGATTTTTGTTCTAATGCTTAGTTCTTGAGATATTTCTTTTGTTTGTAACCATGTGACGTCATCTACTCAATTACATATATAATGAGATATCAATAATTGTTGTGTATCTTTGCTATTTTTGGTCGATTTGTTAACAACCACGGTATGCTTAATGATGCAGGCTAAATTAACAAACGCGCCGCATCTTTCGAAATATTTTGATAAAATTAAAATAGTAAAGATACACAACAACTACTGATATCTGATTAACAGAATGCTTGGGTTTCTGCGCCGCAATTGTTTCCACCTCACTGACGTGGATGCTCGCCGCCTTCTGTATTTGTGTCTGATCCCCTCTCACTTATTGTTCGGCTGCGAAGTCTGGGCTCTTCAAGGTGCGTCTGATGATCTGCTTCATCTCGAAGGAATTCAACGCCGAGCAAGAAAGTTTATTCTTCAGGACTATGAATTGTCAGACGTTGGTCGCTTGAAAAAACTAAATCTAATCCCCCTTTCATACTGGCATGAAATTAAAGATATTACATTCCTCTACAAATGTAAATACGGGATGTACGAAATTGACATTAATCAGTATAACCCAATTGCAACCTCTTCACCACTCCACTCGTTCCAGTTCTGGTGATCTTCGTCAAAACCTGTGCAAAACCTCCCACTTCCGAAACTCATACTCTAACAGAATTGTATTTTTATGGAACAATTTACCGTCTGATATCAAATCATCTTCGTCATTCGCCATACTTATACTTCGTCAGTCGCATGCCTGGATGCGTTGAGTCACCGTGTTGTACCACATGCCTTGGTGAGAGCAAGTTCATGGGGTATAAATACGAGTGTCTCACGTATCTAGACGTGTACCAAGCTGTACTGACGAGGCGTTGAACGCCGAAACATGCATGTCTGCAGATTGTACCATAAATATATATATATATATATATATATATATATATATATATATATATATATATATATATATATATATATATATATATATATATATATATATATATTACACTAGAAAGCTGAATAGTACTTTTGGTGTAGACCGTCCGAGAACATGGAAAACTGTATGCAGTAAATGTCGTTCTTTACATACAATCTGTTGTTCATAGATGTAATTATAATTGTTGTATGTCCTAATGTTTATGTATATAATATGTATTCTTGTAATACCTATAAGTAATTATGTAATGTACCTTTTTGGTGGGACTTAATTAGGGACTCACGTCCTGTTGTCCTTACCATCGGTCATTTGATTGTAAAGTTAATTATATATATATATATATATATATATATATATATATATATATATATATATATATATATATATATATATATATATATATATATATATGTAATTGAGTAGATGACGTCACATGGTTACAAACAAAAAGAAATATCTCAAGAACTGAGCTTGGGAACCAAAATCTTCAAAACAAGTTATTATACAGTTTACGAGCACTTTCGTTTAAGAAAATAAAAATTTTGACCATACTGCCCCTTAACGAAACGGCAATGAATTATGGCGCCAGCACTAATTTTAATACGCCAGGATACGAATCGTGCACGACAAATTGTAGCGTGTAAAAGTAGCTTTATATAGTAAACAGCACAAACTGAAATATTGTGGTCGTGTCGATTGTGTGTCATGGTTGTTTGCTTTAGTCGAGTTCGGCCGATAGTTTGTACTAAAGTTAGCTCGGTACGAGGTTCGTCTGAGCATTGAATTACCAGCCACACTGTGTATTTAGTTGAAGTGTGTGAGGGAATGATATAAATAAACAAACAGTTTTACTCAAACGTTCATAGTCGGTACTTCTCTTCTGCACGCAAGCTAATTTCCTACTCAGACTTACACCAATGAAATCACAGGTTACCCAGGCTCTGTGTGAGTATATTATTAATTAAACATGTGCTTTAAATTATAGAGTATAATTTACTTAGTTTCCTTTGTGTAATATGTGTTATTTGGAGGTGGTTTTAGTTTGTAATGATACAAAAACATGCGAATGTACACTTTACATATTATAAAATATTGTAAAACAAAAGGTCTATACATATACGCTCCGATTCAAAATATTGGTTGACTTATCTGTTTACTGAGTCATTTACTTCACTCGTGTCGATTTTCATGCCATTTTGTTGAATCCGGCCTATATTGCATACCATCCAATATTACACTTTACAACGTACACAAAGATAGGCTGCTGTAACGCCGAGCGATCTTGGGCAAGACAGAAATTTCAACAAAACGTTAACTCGCCGATAGAATAAGTGGCTATACATATCTAATTCTATTCAATCTTCCCAACTTTTAAAATCGTTTCCCTCGCTTTTTCTTGAAGAATTAGAACAACTTAATGTAAACAAAAGTACTTTCTGCACACTTGTGAGTCCATCTCCAAAATATATTTGCATGTAAAAACCGATCGAAAGCAAATCTACCACAAATAAGATTACAAGTACATACCTTTTCATTGAAGTTTATGTAAATATGCTGAATTTGCTTCGAATATCGATGAATTAGTTCCTTTTCAGAACCCCACTTTATGCAAACAAGTCTACTAAATACCTCGCATTCGTATTTTGTCACCAACAACATTTAATTAACCGTCCATAACTTTGTAAGGCTTCCACAATCCGTCTTCGTATTTTCGCACACCGTATGTCGAAAACTTGTTTTCGAAGATCATGGGCAGATTGAGATTGAACTACACCGTATATGGCTGTAAATTCAAGCTATAATAAGCAGGTCTTCTCATGAATTATTTGCACGCGCACTTATACGAGTTTGCCGACACATCATCGAGTATATTTCAGCAGAACTCGCTTTCGAAGAAAATCAGATCAATACCAACGAATGATTAGTTAAAATAGTAGCACAGGACAGCTAAAAAAATGCATTTTAACGACAGATTACCGCAATATTTTTGCTCAAATTTTTGTTTTCACACTTGAGCACATGTTTACAACTCCTTCTGTCAACGTCGCGCGCAAAATAATGAGCAAAACGAGCAAAAGAATCAACCAATCAGACTGGCCAAAGTCGCCTTTGTTCGGCTGTTCTCTTCCAACTGAGACCGGATTAAACTTTATTTTATGTGTATACAGTGGCTTTAAGAGACCGATCATGACTTAAAAATCGCAAAATATTATCCGTTGCAATTGATATCTCTGTTGATAACTCTATCAGTGACAATTCCAATTAAAACTCTATTCATTTATGCAATATCACAAACTGTAAGGAATCGTGTTTTAATTTTATATCGTTTTGGACTTTCATAAAAGACTATTAAGATGGCGCATCAACATTAAACTCGAATGAGATTATTAATAAAGATATAACAATGTAAGTTTACGATAACTATATAAAAAGGTTTTATCCGAAAATAATTAGGCACTTCCGAGGCCTGTTGGTCAAACTCGTTAATTAGCACTATCAACCCCAAGTTTAATCCTAAGTCCATGTTTTGGGTTATGTGTTTGTGAATGACCTTTTGATTAGCTTTGTTTAAAAATAAGCCGTTGAAAAGTTTGATTGGAAATTTTTTGTTATTTGAAAGTTAAATTGATTGCCTGAATGAGTTCTTGATTCTATTTATTCGTGCTGCAGTTTGTTCATACAAGATGATATCGATTGCTTGATGTGTTCATCAAAAGATAGACTTGAGTCCATAATTAAACCAAGATATATTTGGGATTTTGGACTTCTTGTATAGTTTTGCCAAAAAACATAAATGAGGTATCGGCTGGAATGTGTTTCAGCATCTCATGCTGTGTTACAAAGAACATAATCTTCGTTTTATCCGGGTTAGCAAGCAGGCGATTGTTACTTAAGTAAGTAGCAACCGTGAAAAGATCATTGTTTACTGTCACTACTCTACATCTTGTAATTTTCCAACGCAAAATGATAAAAACAGTTTAGAATCACCTACATAACTTTCCAGGTCACTGTTTAGCGGGATACAAGAAAGATCATTCATGAATAAATTGAACAATAAGGGTCCTAATATACTACAATCTTGGACAAAACCCTTGAGACCATTCCAGCTAATATTGCAAAGTAATTGAACATTGAAAAAAAAAATTGTCTCCCCCTCGCCCCCAGTTCAATGTTGTGAACAACGCCGAAACAACTTTTGGTAATATACCATGATACAAGCTCAACATTGAGTTGGGGGAGCGGGGGTTTAAGAATGGCAAACTTGATTCAACATGGAGTTTATCATAAAAATACGCGAATTAGGGGGAGAGTAGGGGGAGAGTAGTCTCAACCAGTTATGTCCAAGATTCTGTCTGAAACACACTGAATTTAATTGTGCGTGATAACTCAATCTTTTTTAATTTTCTTCCACTCCAGTAGTCTGAAAGATGGATATACACATTAATACTTGTTTTTCGAGCCATATATATATATATATATATATATATATATATATATATATATATATATTTGTTTGCATGAAAAGCAAGCAAAATAAATGCCTATTTGATTTTGTCACATCCTAAAATATACGCATGAAACGCATGAATTTTTCTTGTCATTACATCTAAAATATATAGATTTCTTTTGCCAGAAGCGAGTAATATCATGTTACTAGGGCATAAAGGTCGAGATACATGCATTGGGATTTAATTCAATTATGTAAATATTACGTTCAAGTGTTGCTGTATATATAGGTGTTTTGTATTAGATGACGTCATTTGCCCTATATAGTTTATGAGCCTCAAACTTGCTTTTCAAACTTATAATTTAATCCAAATTTCTTTATATGAAGGTTAACCAAGTATAATCTTTATCGTGGTTTGATAAAAGAACTCTAAACAGGCCATTACAACGGTAAACGGCGACTCCAATTTAAAACAATGACTAGAGCTATCATTTACTATAAAATCTTGCTGCTATCCCCGTTTACCGTTCATACCATATCAAATCTTTTCGTTAATCGTTTGGAATGCTCTTATATATTATAATATAAAACGTTGATGCTTCAAAAGTCATGGCGATATACTCGCACTTCTTTACTATGGCCAATTTGAACATTGTACAGCGACCCTTTGTTCCTCGTTGGGGGTCGCCATACTATAATAACCTGTGAAAATTGCCGATTGCCGATATGAAAGTAGCTGTGCAGACAAAGTTTAGCATGTCCATGATTCCATTTCTTTTTAAACTTTGTATCTATTCCCTATACCAGTAGCTAATTGGTTCAAATAGACCGGGGAACGTTCGCACGTTCGAGTAAATAGACATTTTCTGAGCAAACCATGTTATCACGTTTTACCAATTTGGCTACGTTTAGTGTTGGATATGTTTTTACATTCATTATGCAAAGCTTTCAATGATGATATGGAAAAAGGTAGATATCACTGAAGTTTACCAAAAGTCCAAAAAATAGTTTACATTCATCCAGACGTGTATATATGTCTTCCTTAATTAATTTTCCTTTACTTACAATATAAATATAAATTTTTCATCGCCTGGAATGATTGGTATTATGGTTAAAATTTCGGTTACCTACAGTACTTGCAGTGTAACATATATTTCATAATTTTTCCTCCATCACAACACTAACATATTTGCCTTTCCAACCATAACTCTTAAACAAATGGTATGCTTGTAAAATTCCCACATCCAGACAATCTTGGACAAAACCCTTGAGACCATTCGAGCTAATATTACAAAGTAATAGAACATTGACAAAACAAACTTTGTCTCCCCCTCCCCCCCAGTTCAATGATGTGAACAACGCCGAAACAACTTTTGGCAATATACCATGATACAAGCTCAACATTGAGTTGGGGGAGCGAGGGTTTAAGAATGGCAACTTGATTCAACATGCATGGAGTTTATCATAAAAATACGCGAATTTTCTATAGGGGTGAAATAGTCTCAACCAGTTATGTCCAAGATTGTAGCTTGCGGATCTCCTTTTGATATGGGAAGTAAGTCCGATATTTCAGCGCCAATCCGAACTGTAGTGTATATTCATTGTAAAAGCGTGAGTTGTATTCTGTCTGTCGTGTAAAATAAAGCTATAAGAAACTTATGTGCTCAAATTGAATATAATAAAGAATGGCAACCGCCACAAACCCAACAGGTAGGCCTATAACAAATTAGAATTAACATACACTGTAGATCTTACGAGTTATTTTTATACATATCCGAAAACAATTCATGGGATTTACTCTTGAATGCTTGAAATGAGCTGGAAGATCTAATATCGTATGTCACAATGGGTGTTATAAGACAAAAAAAATGTCGAACGAAATGTGCTACCTTGTGCACGGCGTTTAATAATATATACAACCGTCAAGTATGGGAATATGGCAGGACTTCGCACAGCCTCAATGACTGAGAAATAATTAATCAACACTATCTTCTTCAACAATGCCTGGACCAAGGGCTATCTGTCACACTGCAACAGTGAAAGATCTCGCCGAAGCGGCAAAATATATAAAGGATTAAAGGTCGAACTAGAAACACCGTTTTCAGACCTGAACATGCACGAGATCTTGCCGAACCGGCACTTGTATTTATAACACTTCGACTCGGGTGTATGTAAAATCAATGACAGCAGAGGCAACATTTGGTACAAGAGTTTGAGAAAATACCGTTCAGTCAGACCGGAATATGATATCCTGCCGTCCGGCAGTTTGTATTAAAAACACGTCAATATGACAATGACAGTGGAAAGCAACGACGGAGTTTAATACATGAAACTCGGCAATGCTCAACGTTGCGAAAAATGCTAGATTGTCTCTTCGTACGAGTACAATGTGAAATGAAGCCGTAGAGTAACTTAGTCGCCAAAACGGTAAATTGCATTGTCAAAACGCCGTCGACCAGGGGCGGATCCAGACCGATGCCAACGATGCGAATGCATCGGTCAAAATTGAGAAATCATGTTGCTTGAAATAATATATAGACATATTATACTTGGTCAAGCACTCAGTAATAGAATATCTTTGAATCTCTCGAGCTATCAAAC
>CACRXK020008289.1:2497-21126 GCA_902702795.2 Paramuricea clavata
GAATCTTCTTTTATTTGTGTTACAATGTTGACAATGGAGTCTGCTATTATTTTCGGCGTAGAATGACTTCTCAGGTCATTTGTTCCGACGTGTAAGATCATCTTGTCCGGTGTCCTTCTTGTCAATGGCTTGACAAAATCCTCCATATCTGAGACTGTTGCTCCAGGGAACGGCTTTACAATAAAATGGTGATTAGGATCGTCAGCACTCATTTTCGGACCGACAGTATTTTTAACAATTGAGTCCCCTGCAATAACAACTGTTTTCTTGCCTTGCTCCGTTGATTTAGAACTAGAGGTGTTCACAATACCACCAGAAGTATCTACATCCGCAGTTTGTTGGCTGGAATTTTGTGTTGAAGGTTTGGACTTAGATTTCTTTCCATTCTTTTTACGATTTTTCCCAGTACTAGCTTCGGTGTTAAGATGCTTATCGTTTGCGGGCTAATTTAATAGATGAAGGTTTTGGTTGAGTGACTTCACTTCCCTCTATTGTTTCGCAAACCAATTCCACATTATTCTCGCCGTCATTTTTCACAATTGTTTTCGTGCACGTTTGTTGGTAGTCATTTTGAATTAATTTAAGAGCTGTCAACAGGCTGCTCTTTTCGCTTTCCAGATTCTTGTTTGCCATTTTCAAATCAGATATAATATGAGACATATCCATGTTTTGTTCCCTGAGTTCGTCGTTCTTTCTAATTAGCACAAGCTTATCTTCCTTTAGATCATTGACTACGTTATCTAAAACCAAAATAGAGTAGGGTTTGTTCTCTTTAATGTTGTTTATCTCGACGCTGAGATTTTGTAATTTGTTTGTCACGTTTTCAGAAAATCTGTCAAGTTTCGAATTCAGTCGACTAATCTCAGCGGAGTCGCGATTACAGCTGGCACTACTTCCCAAGGGATTATGCATATTTGTTGATTTTGTTTGCAGATTGCCAGACTTTGTCACCGTATATAGACCGATGGACTCTTCATGCAAATTTTTTGACTTCGTGTTCGATTCATCGTGCTTTGTACTGGTTTCGGAATGTATACTGGCTTGTTTTTCATATTGGTTTTTCAATTCCTTTGCAATCTCACATTGATCACTGAACGATTCTTCAAAAGTATCATCTGTGACATTATACATATTATACATATTTGTATCACAAGTACATTCTAAGACGAAATGCAATACATTTTATTTTATAATAGGACAAAACTTCATCTTCGTTGTCTTTTTGGCTGTTTAATAAAGTCGGTTACTGGAAGTGACAATTTTGTGCATTTGTTTCAAAAGAAACAAAAGAAAACTGATTTGCATTGCCTTACTGTCAACCGGATGTTGGGTTCTCCTGAGGCTGAGTATTGCTACGTTGCAATCAATCTTGCAATGTTGATTGTCAAATGGATGATTCCAGCTATAGATGGAATTATTGATCTAAACAAGAAGAACAAAACCATTACCATAGCTGGAGAGAACGTCTTCAAATTAGTAAAATTGCAAAGTTTGGTTGTGAATTGTTGTAAAATGAGGAAAATATAGCCCTTTGAAATTCACAAATTTTGTATATATTTGCATTACACACGGAATAAATAACCATTTTTGAGCAGAAAGTGGTTATTTTTATCACGCGTAATACAAATATACTGTACAAAATTTGCGAACTTCACAGGGCTTTATTTTCTTCATTTTACAACATTTACCAACCCATCTTTGCAGTTTTACTCATTCTAAGACGCTATTTCTAGCTGTGGTGTTGGATTTCGTTCTTGACTTGATCAAAATTTTGTCTATAGCTGGAACACCCATTGCTCCGAACAAATATAATTGCAATCAAAACACGCAAGTTGCCTCGCAAGTTGCAACTGTCAATTTCTCAAGTTCCTATCATGAAAAATAACAAATCCAAAACGAAGTACGAGGATTAATATTTTTCTTTTAGTTTTACAAATTAAAAGTATTATTGAAGAAATATTTAAAAAGTGAAGCCTCGTGCACAGAGTCACATACAGGGGCTTATCTCAGCGACAAAACCGTAAAGAACCGTAAGGTGGTTTTTTTGGCTGCGCCGTGTTCTTAGCCACTTTAGCCAGTACCTGCACATGCGCAGTATACGTAACTAGGGATCCAAGGATAGTGCAGAGTTTCAAAGACGAACGCTATAAGACATGCTTATTAATTGAATAGCTTTTCAAGCGTGGTTTATAGCTTTAATCACATGTCGATATGACGTACAGTAGTAGCGCGCGAACTGTTACAACAGTAAAAATGCTAAGATCTGGTTTAAATCTAATACTTTACGATTAAAGAATGACGAGAGTTATGTAATATTATTTATTTCCCCATATAATATTAGTGACAAGGCATAATTTCTGTTATGTTGTTGTAAAGTTTCAAATTGAAAACGACACTCTATAGGGTCGCCGACAACCTAGATGACTTATTTAAATCTGTGATTATTTCCACCATCCTTTTAGCGCCCATATTGTACACTTTGACTATTGTCTCAGTGACAACTTTAATTGAAATAGCTGTATAAGATATGGTATGAATAATAGGCACTACGACGTTGTATTCCATTACAAAAAAAACATAAATCTAAAACACAGAAACGTAAATACGAGGCGAAAACTCATTAAAATGACGCATTTTATCCATAACCGTTCCGCATTTTATCCCCATATCCGTTCCGTGGATTCGCATCCGCTTTTAATCTAATTATGACGTGTTCACAATAACAAGTCTCATTGACGTTTGACATATTTCGAAGGTCACGTTGTTGTTTCATGAGTCATTTTCAGCTTTTCGCATGTATTCAATAATGTCGCTTTAAATTTCAATAGTTTCACAGTTATAGCAGTGTTTATATAGCAGTTTTGACAAGCTTTGATACAGATAGATTCTCGTAAGATCTGGTAGAGTTTTCGTTGCACTGAACACGAGTTTGCACCGTTGTGCTAGACACGTAAACAAAGATTTTCTCAATATTTATGTCTCAAATGTTTATACATTTATGCCCGTAATGCAAAACATCAATTTATATATTGCGTAGAATCTCAAAGATTTTCTCAATATTCATGCCTGAAATTTTCATACATTTCAAAAGACCAAAACAACACGTCTCGCTGCTTCCTAGCTTTGTATATTGAAATTGTACCGTCGGCACTTAATTGAATGCCCGTAATGCAAAACATCAATTTATATATTGCGTAGAATCTCAAAGATTTTCTCAATATTCATGCCTGAAATTTTCATACATTTCAAAAGACAAAACAACACTGTCTCGCTGCTTCCTAGCTTTGTATATTGAAATTGAATATACCGTAAAAAATAATATCGGTACTTAATTGAATGCCCGTAATGCATATGTCATAACATCAATTTATATATTGCGTAGATTCTCACGATATTCACGTCTATAAAAATGGATATATTACTCGATATTCACGTCTATAAAAATGGGTTATAATTTGAAAACAACACTGACGGTAGTGTCGCTCCTTCCTAACATCGTCACGCCATCGTGATCTACAGCTTGATAGCGCATGCGCATTTGCGCTGCTAAAGAAAAAATGGGTGTTCCGAAAGATCCTTCACACAACACAGAGAAGCGAATGTTATAAAATTGACAAAAATTCACAATAACAACGATGATTCCTGGAAATTTTTGTGAACTTGGCAAAAGGACAAAATAAGTATTTAAATAAGACAACTGAAATTGCCTAAATAACCTTCAAAGCACTGACTAAGTACAATAAATCACCACGAAGATAAATCGTATACACCCCCCCGGAAAGTTTACTCTATGATATCTGATGTATATGACAGATGTGAATTTTCGCCACTCATCACAATAGTGCACAGTTTCAAAGAAACTCTGACCTAAAAAGGTGGCTTCTTTTCACTGGACTGGCTAAGAACATGGCGCATTTTTCAAAAAAATCCCTTTTTAATACGCAAAATTAACCTGAAGTGAGACCTCTGTATGTACTTACTCTGTGCTTCGCATGAGCAGTGGCATCAGCCCTCTCCATGTCTTTTATCTGGAACGATAACATGCGGGGAGAGAAACATGAAGCCAATGTCAACGCCACTTGACACGCCCCGATTCGTAATAGACTGTGCGGTGATGGCGTATAAGGCGACTGAAACTGACATACTATATGGCGTGGCGATGGACCACGCGATGATGGCGTATAAACGGACTGAAACTGATGTACTATTTGGCGTATTGTTCCAGATAAAAGACATAAAGTTCACTGCAAGATTGATTGCAATGTTGCAAAACTCATGGGAACAGAACATCCGGTTTGACTGTAATACTCAATGTCACTTCCAGTAACTTTTAACAAACAGCCATGAAGATGAAGTTTTTTCCTAAGAAAATAAATTGCGTTTTAAAATGCACTGAATATCACAAATATGCAAAATTCCTAATTGTTACATGTGTATTTTAAATTTAAATTGATTGCATTCATGTACTAAAACTTTACTTTGCCAACTTTGAGTTTTTATAAGTGAAAGAATACTTTTGGTCAAGTTCATCATAATCTCGTCACATCCGTACTTGATTATCATCATATCCGTGAACACATTAAATTGATTGTTGAAAGCTTATATACTCATTTTTAAACTTCGATAATTACCTCCGAACTCCGTACCCCTTTCATAAAGTTGGCCGTGGTGTACTGCAAGGTTGTCTCAGTCCTCTTCTCTTCAATATGTGTTTCAACACCTTTATCCAACATATAAAAGCTGAAAAATATCGCCAATTTGGTTTCTCCTTCCAGTTTTTAAATCCCATCCACTGGTTCCAGTTCGCTGATGATGCTGCGGTCATAAGTAGTCAAGAATCGGAAAATCAACATCTCTTAAACCGGTTCTCTATTTGGTGCCAATGGTCCAATATGATTCTTCGGGTGGATAAATGTTGTACCTTCGGCATCAAAAAAGCCCTGACAAAATCAATCCAGTATCTGCCGAAACTACTCAGTAATAACCAACTAATTTCAACGACCCGTCTCGGAGAACATTTTCAATACTTAGGAAGATACTTTAACTTTAACTTTAACATGTCGGATGAAAAACACAAGTCTGAACTAACCTCACTTGTTGAAGAACTAATTGGCTGATATTGATTCTAAACCACTACACCCAAAAAATAAAATCCTCCTCTACAGTCGGTATGTTTTGTCGAAATTATCATGGCATTTTACTGTTACTGGTCTATCGAAAGCCTGGGTCATTGAAAATATTGATTCCAACGTGAACAGTTATATTCGTAAATGGCTTGATATACCTATATCCGGAACGCTGAGCACTGTCTTCCTAACCCGAAACAAATTTGGTCTCAATATTTGCCCTCCATCTATAAAATTCATCCAATGCCAAACTGTTCTCCGTAAAGCTCTAAAAATATCTCCAAACGTAGCTATTAACGAACTTTGGAAGTCAACAAGTAACAGCAAAAATATCCAGTACGACATCTATCACTCGACCAAGCAAGTTCTTAAGGATTGATTGGAGGATAGATTGCGTAACAAGAGGATAGATTGCGTAACCAACTAACATGCCAAGGGTCCTTCTTCACCAATATTACAAAGTTCTCTCTTTCCCAACCGACGAAACTTTGGTCCACATGTCAATCGAACCTGCCGAAAAATATCTTCAACTTTACTGTACGCTATATTAACAATTCTCTCCCAACGCGGCAAAACCTTGCAAGATGGGCTACATTGCACGTATTGCTTAGCCCCCGAAACCCTTTTGCACGTTGTAGCAGGTTGTCAATCATATCTGGAACGATACACATGGAGACAAGATTCTGTCTTAAACTTTCTTGTGACGAATCTGCAGACTGTCAGCGGATCATGTCTTTATGTGGATCTCCCAGGATACAAAAGTCCATCCATCATTACTGGTGACTGTTATCGTCCTGATTTGCTGCTGTCAACCTCAAGTGGATGTATATATATCGTGGAACTAACTGTTGGGTACGAGTCTAATCTCGAAAAGAATGTTCAATGCAAAAAGGCCAAATACTCAGAATTGATTAGGGAACAAAGCGAGCATTCCGTCAAATTTATAGAGCAGAACGTCAAATTTATAAATATTTCAATAAGCAGTCTTGGAGTTTTTGCAAAAGAATAACTGACTCAGTTTCATTAATGATCTTGGCTTCGATAAAAACCACCAAAAATACTGCTTTAAACGAATGACGACGATTGCGATCAGAACAACTTACTATATATTTTGCTGCAGAAACAAAGAATGGACAAATCCGGAACTATTAACCTTTTAAAAATTGTACTATATATTTGTTGTTTGTTATTATTGTTATATTGTGTATGTATAGTTATAATTGATTGAAGTAGACGGATGTGAATTACCTTATATAAGTGAGATTTACAATTGTATGTAACTTTAAAAATTAATTAATAAAGTTTCCATTATTATTATTATTATTATTATTATTATTATTATTATTATTATTATTATTATTTTGGTGAAGTGCATCATAATCTCATTCAATCTGTCCTCGATTATCATCACATTCCCGAACAGATTAATGAAATTATCAAGAGCTTCTATACTGACTTCAACACCACAATTATAACTGCCGAATTCTCTACCCCATTCATAACTGTTGGCCGAGGTGTACTTCAAGGAGACTGTCTTAGTCCTTTACTTTTCAATATGTGTTTCAACACCTTTATTCAGCACATTAAAGCTGATAAATACCGCCAATTTAGTTTCATGACCAAATTTTTAAATCCAATCGATTGGTTCCAGTTTGCTGACGATGCAGCCGTTATTAGCGGTCAAGAGAGCGAAAATCAGCACCTTTTAAATCGCTTCTCAATCTGGTGTCAATGGTCAAACATGATTACTCGAGTCGACAAATGTAGTACATTTGGCATTAAGAAATTCTGACAAAATCAATCCAATACCTACCAAGACTCCTCATTGACAATAAATTAATACCGGCTACTAAAATAGGAGAGTCTTTCCGATACTTAGGGAAATATTTTGATTTCAATATGTCTGACAAAGATCACAAACAAGAACTAATCACCCTCCTTGAAGATATCATGTCAGAAATTGACCTCAAACCGCTACACCCAAAGAACAAAATTTTACTCTATAGTCGTTATCTCCTATCGAAATTCTCCTGGCATTTTACTGTCGCTACCTTATCAAAAACGTGGGTTTCTGAAAACATGGACTCAGTAGTTAATAAATTCGTACGGAAATGGCTTGAAATACCCGTATCTGGAACTTTAAGTAATGTCTTCCTCACAAGTAATAAATTTGGACTAAATATATACCCTCCATCCGTCAAGTTCACTCAGTGCCAAACAGTCTCTCGTAAAGCCTTAAAAACCTTTCCAAATGATTGTATAAGAAATTTATGGAAATCAAATTGCGACAATACTAACATTCAGTACGACGTCTACACCTCGACAAAGGAAGTTCTTAAAAGTTTCAAATCTGCACAAGAGGACCAGCTTCAAAATCATCTGCTTCTCCAAGGCTCCTTTTTCTCTAACACCACCAAGTTCTCGTTGTCTACACTAAACAACCTATGGTCCAAATCTCAATCCAGCTTGCCAAAAAGCATCTATAACTTCACCATCCGTTACATCAACAACACTCTTCCCACACGCAAAAACCTCACAAAATGGGGAATAATGTCAAACTCGGATTGTTCCCTCTGCCTGAAACCTGAAACCCTTCTGCATGTAGTCGCTGGATGCCAGTCATACCTTCCACGATTTACTTGGAGACATGACTCCATTCTCAATTTTGTCGCAAAAATATTCCAACCTGAACACAACTCCACGCTATTTGTTGATCTTCCTGGATACAAGAGCCCCTCAATAATAACCGGTGACACTTATCGCCCAGATCTGCTTCTTTCGATTTCAAATGATTGTCTGTACATACTCGAACTCTCTGTCGGATATGAATCCAATCTCCAAAACAACGTCGATCGCAAAAGGGAAAGATACAAGGATCTAATTACGCAGCAGAAAGACCATTTCAAAACTGTAAAATTTATTAATTTGTCTATTAGTGCCTTAGGTGTCTATGGGCGGCCGTTACCACCAAAAATACTACACATGTGAAATGAATGGACATAAACAGAACTGATTCATTATAAACACAAACGATTCATTGTGTTTAGAAATGATTGAACATAACGTAGTAACGTGACTGGACAAGATGAGAAATGATTCATCTAAACTTGAAATGATTCACCTCGCAGTGGTCTCAGTAATTCGATTAGTGTTGCGTTAATTCATATAGACAATGTGAAATGGCTCAAGATGTTTTGCAATGATTTAACAAGTCGTAAACAAATTATTTGTCTACTTGTTAAATGATTCATGCCTTTTTGAAACCATTCGTTGTGTTGTTAAATTTGAGGTGATTCAACATCATGTGAAGTCCATTCAACTACATGTGACGTGATTCAACTACATGTGAAGTGATTCAACATGATGTGAAGTGATTCAACATGATGTGACCTGATTCGACATGATGTGAAGTGATTCAACATGAGACATGTGACGTGATTCAACTAACATGAGGTGAGGTGATTCAACGTGATGTGAAGTGATTCAACATGAGGTGAGGTGATTCAACGTGATGTGAAGTGATTCAACATGATGTGAAGTGATTCAACATGATGTGAAGTGATTCAACAAGATGTGAAGTGAATCAACAAGATGTGAAGTGATTCAACAAGATGTTTCCATCTGCTTTAATATACTAACTTAAGAGGAAAATATACGGAAATTTGGTGAAATTTGCATTTCAAGTGAATCAACAAGATGTGAAGTGATTCAACAAGATGTTTCCATCTGCTTTAATATACTAACTTAAGAGGAAAATATACGGAAATTTGGTGAAATTTGCATTTCAACGAAAATTACCGCGCGAAATGGAAATTATTTCTCTGCTCCGAAATACAGAATAGGAATCTATTGCTTTCGAATGTGCTGTTGAATGTGCTGTTTTGGAAATTAAAAGAACTTTATCTTGCAAATTCTAAATAAGGTGCGTATCTCTCAAATGTATAATGTATGTAACATTTATTTCGCAGAGAATTCATGCGGTCTGGCAGTGAATTTACGACTGTCGACTTTTATATTGTTTGGCGCGTATAATATCTTAACATTAATCTGCTATCTTAATATAATTTGAAAGCAGACTTGATGCCTTATATTGGCACTTTAATAATGAATCCATTTAACGTAATTTATTATCATAAAAAAATATTTCTTTATCATTCATAAAGTGAAAACTATGAATCTTATCAGTTAACAGGTCTGTACAGAATAAAATTGATTGGCCATTTACTGTTTTTGTTCAGCAAATAGCCGATTGCAGAGAGATTATAAATAACACTAGAGGAGGCATCGCAATCTTGACATCAGGCCAAAAAAAGGAATTCGGCAAATTCAAGTCCCGGATGTGTATTTGTGTTCCCATTGGTGACGGTTTTCAATTTAGCCAATATATCCGAGACCTAAATTTGCACCCCATTAGGCGTGTTCCCAAATTTTAATCTCCATGCCTCCTCTAACTAGTGTTATTTATAATCTCTAGATGTGTGTAATAGGCCAAAATTGGTTTCAAGTGCAATCCCCTCCACCTGATACCCAAGTCATACTGCACAGTGCCATAGCAAACTCGATAATTGGGGGGGGAGCTCATATTCATATATTCATGTGCTGCATTATTAATTTATTTTTAAATCGATTGTTTTTAAGGTATGTGAACACGACGAAAATGGACCCCTCCCAATTATCGAGCTTGCTAGGGAACTTCTGTAGTGCCCCTAGGCAAGAAACAATTATATTTCTTTAAAACAATGTGTACACACCACAAGGAAGTGACTACAAGGTTGAGAATTTGCCTGCTTGCAGGCTAACCATTATATATGCTCGGCCCCGGGAAATATTCGACAGAACCATTACTCAGCCTCCAGAAAACAAAATTTTGCAAATGCCCGGGGATGGCCCTGTAGGGGGATACACATTAATTTAAGCAAGCAACGTTTTTGTCAACACAGAGTGGGATGTAATCCGAAAATTGTTATATCTAATTTTGGCAGCATTTTGCATCATGGCACTCTTGCAAGGAAGCAAAAAACTTGAAAACCTGACATTTTTCAGATGTGTTCATGATTACCACAAACTGATACAAAGGACAGTTTTTACTTCAGTCCCCCCTCAGTAATCTGATGTTATTGTTGACAGAAATAAACCTTGCCTAATCCCGCTATTGACTGATACATACTAGTCGAAGATTTCATTTGAGGACTCTGGGGTTTATAAAAATCCTTATTTCTTTATGGGGACTACAAAACAAAGATCCTCAACAGGGGGTGGGATATTAAATGCAATAGCATGGCCAATATTTATATAGCGGCATGAACACGATGAACATCGCCGCTATTCACTATTTACTTATTTAGCAATTTAACATTTGGGTGGAAACTGAATGATAAAGAAATCTTTTTTATGATAATAAATAGCGTTAAGTGGATTCATTATTGAAGTGCCAATACAAGATAGTAGATTTAATATAAATGTTAAGATTTTATACGCGCCAAACAATATAAAAGTCGACAGTCGTAAATTCACTGCCAGACCGCATGAGTTCTCTGCGAAATAAATGTTACATACATTATACATTTGAGAGATACGCACCTTATTTAGGATTTGCAAGATAAAGTTCTTTTAATTTCCAAAACAGCACATTCAACAGCACATTCGAAAGCAATAGATTGATTAGATTCCTATTCTGTATTTCGGAGCAAAGAAATAATTTCCATTTCGCGCGGTAATTTTCGTTGAAATGCAAATTTCAACAAATTTCCGTATATTTTCCTCTTAAGGAAGTATATTAAAGCAGATGGAAACATCTTGTTGAATCACTTCACATCTACGTTGAATCACTTCACATCATGTCGAATCACGTCACATCATGTTGAATCACTTCACATCATGTTGAATCACTTCACATCATGTTGAATCACTTCACATCATGTTGAATCACTTCACATGATGTTGAATCACTGACATCATGTTGAATCACTTCACATGATGTTGAATCACGTCACATGATGTTGAATCACTTCACATGATGTTGAATCAACTCAAATCATGTTGAATCACTTCACATGATGTTGAATCACTTCACATGATGCTGAATTACTTCACATGTAGTTGTATCATTTCACATTTAGTTGAATGATTTAACAACACAGTGAATGGTTTCAAAAAGGCACGAATCATTTAACAAGTAGATAAATCATTTGTTTACGACTTGTTAAATCATTGCAAAACATCTTGAGCCATTTCACATTGTCTACATGAATTAACGCAACACTAATCGAATTAGACCACTGCGAGTGAATCATTTCAAGTTTAGATAAATCATTTCTCATCTTGTCCAGTCACGTTACTACGTTATGTTTAATCATTTCTAAACACAATGAATCGTTTGTGTTTATAATGAATCAGTTCTGTTTATGTCCATTCATTTCACACGTGTAGTATTTTTGGTGGTAACGGCCGCCCATAGGTGTCAGTTTCTCAAAAGAATGTAGCACGTTTATGAAAATGTTGAACGAAGTTGGTCTTGATAAAAAACATCAGAACTTTAGTGTTAAGAAAATAATGTCCATCTTACTATATATTTTGTTGTAGAAACAAGGATTGGACCGATCCGGACTTGATGAACATTTAAGAATGAGCTTTCTCTTAGTTTTATACCTGTAATATAGTTTTATCAATAATTAATAGTTCAAGTAGTCAATTATAAATTACCTTAATTAGTGAGATTTATAATTGTATATACATAAAATGTCAAAATAAAGTTTCCATTATTATTATTATTATTATTATTATTATTATGGTTTCTTTCCAAATTTTAATTTCATTGCCGCACTTACCTGACATGGACAATTTGAACAACGCACTTGAGTGCAGAGAACTACAGGTCTGTGTGCAAAGAAGTGACAGATAGACAAATAGGATATGACCAGAATTCATGACTGCTGACTGTAGTTGCTTCCAAAGTCTTTTCCCTTGCGCTGTTGAAATGAAATGTTTTCTATGTAATTAACCCCTATTGTCAAGTGACGATGATAGTTGATGACAGTGAAGAAGCGAAAGTTTGCATGCGAGTTTTGTCAACTCTCATGCCTCGGTCAAACGAGATCAAGAGTTGCATGAGCGTTAGTAAGAGCTGACAGGATATTGCAATAGTAAACGGGCAATGGAACTCTCATCAAATTTCATCAAACTTTGAACCAGCGCAAAGTTGATGAAAATTGATAAAAATTGGCGGTGAAATGCGAGGGAAATTTGGAACTCTCATTTCTCTCATTAAATATCATCCTAGTTTGACTGGGGCTTTAGTTTTTAAACCTTTATTTCCATTACAAATATTTTACTATAATAAAAACAATTTTTATTGCGTTCATATGAAGAATGGAGCTAGCCCACGCTTGTCGAGATCCCAGCAGTTTTTAAATTAAACAGTTTATTAATTACCGATTTTCATTCAGGTCTGCATATTTGCTAATATAGATAACCGGTCAACATTCTGAAAGTTAAGGCCCGGTATACGAGGAAATGAGTTGATGGGAGTTAATCGGTTAAACAAGAACAAGAGTTGCGTGAGAGTTGACGAGAGTTAAGTGTTACTAAATATAACCAGTGGAAAACGCGCCAAAACTCTCATCAACTCTAATCGAAATTAAGCTCGCGTTGAAAGTTGACGAGAGCTTATGGAATTCAACGAGAATTTGCGGTCAAACGCGAGAAAAGTTGGAAGTTAATGGAATTCTTATTAAATTCGTACAAAAATCCCATAATATCCCTTGAAAAATGATCTTGGAAAATCCTACAATTCGCTTAAGTGTTTATATTATTTTATACATATTTTTGCAAACTTTCTCATGGGATATAGACTATAGTTTACATGCAGGCAAAACTCAAAATTCTCAACTTTTCGGCTATATGCATGCATGAGGCCAAAATTAATGCCTTTTCTCAGAAAATGCCATTTTGCACTTTCCAGTCAGGTCTGCCAATACCTTTTGTTTTCTTGCGATATAGACTATGGTCCATAATGCAAAAGTTGGAAGTAACATGATATACAGGCATCCACAAAAATTCTGATATAAAGTGACACAATATACCATATACCCGTTGCCACGATGCGGGAACGGAAGCGGGAAAATTTTCCATGCATTTTACGGCTTTTGAAAATAATACTTTTTTTAATATTTACATATTGTAAGCTGAGGCTGGTTTTAAGAAGAGGTAGTTAAAATTAACTATACTTAGCTGGTGGAAAAGTTCATGCAGCTCTGAGAATAGCGCTGATATATGAGAGTTAACTAAATTTAACCACAAAAAGGGTATAGTTAATTAGAAAATTGTTATGACACAGTTTTAGTCAGCCGGTTCCTATAATGAGCTTTTAAATGCCGAAGTTTGTCTTTAAGCGGGGCTTTTGACATCATCTCGGTTTGCCGGGCTAGTCCGCTTTGAGGACCGCATGGATTTCTAATAATTTCCTGTACAAAAAATTTCGCTTCACATGACAACCGAACGACTAGCCCGTTTAGCTGCATGGGACCACATTTGACTTAAGCTATAGCCTGACATATCAGCATTCAACTTCGGATAACCGAGTACATGCATAAAACATGCAAAAACGTCGTTTAACAAAAATATTCTGAAGTTAGTCTTGCTGATAGAATAGTTTTTAATAAAAGATGTGTTCAAGAAAGTATGAATTTGACTTTCGTGACTTACGCTATTAACTCGTAAACAAGTTTTCGCTCGGTTACGTCTCATCACGGCTAACCGGACTCATAAACAACTCCAAAATATGTCCATTACGTGCCACCTGTAAGTACGTATACTTATATATACATATTTTTGTAGGGGATGTTTATCGCCAGCTCATGTAGGAATTTGCCTTTAAGGAAACTTAATTATCAATGCACAAAAAGCAAAAAAGGATGACAGTCAATTAAAGTTTTCAATTTAATATATTAACCTATAATAAAGGACTGTATTACGAATTATGATCAGGGAGCAAGGTAAAAAGAAACCTAACTAGCTAGGATGTGGTGAACCAGAACTGGATAAGATAAAACATATCGGGAGGTTTGAGGGCGTCCACCAGAAAATGTTCGCACTTTTGAGTTCTATAGCGAGCTTGGCCTCCAGGGCATTTGTGAATGCTCAAGAAAATTACATTCAATTATTGCACAAAATGTCAACAATCCTACACAAATTGCACGGTTATCACTAAAATTACCACTACACGAACGATGCTAAAACATATAGTCTACCATAGAAACCGACTTTATCATATGCGAAAACATTTGAAAGTCTTGATAGAATTCCTATACTATTTTCCTGTTTGCCAACTATCGAAAAGAGGGGTGTGTTATTTCAAAAATCCTGGTATATATATGCACTTTCTGAGGAATCCCACAAAAGTTGTCCAATCAGAAATCTCGATATCTGGCTAAACTTGTCGAAAAATACCTATTACTGTCCTTAAAATAATTGCCATAAAATCCTATGAAATTCTGTAATCTCATCCAAAATCCTTTTGATAATTCCATAAATCGCATCAGAATCTCGAAAATTGATTCAAAATGTCCTTTAAAATCCACGCGAAAAATTACCCGGCAAAAATTTTAAAATGTCCTCGTCCGCCTTTTTCTTGGTAATACATGCATGCATCCTTCGATCGACAACGTTTGCGAAAAAATTATCTTTTCCGAATATCATATGCTATGTGTTAATCAGCTACTCTAGAATATATGAAGATATTTTTTTTTCTTGTTAAAAAGCAGCAACGAGAAAATTATAGCACTTAAATAGTATTTTCACTAAATAATGAGTATGTGTTCCAAGTGTACAGTTAGCAAATTTACGGAGAACCATACAATGTATACGTAATTGTTACAATATAAATCTACCGGGAAAATATTGCAAGAACGTTAATATTTTGAGCGAAGCATCCTTGTCTCGAAAACTCCAATTCAAGTTCTAGTTTACCATTCCATGCAGCTAGTGTATTCACTAAATACGTACCTATATCTTGAATCCCTTTCCAAAATTATCACAGTGGAAAATCAAACAGCTACTTCTGTAGTTGTGTGTTCATTTGCGCAATGACTTGTTTTTCCAAGCGTCGTGCATTTAATGTCGCCTCGTTATAATCGTTAATTTATTAATGGACAAATTTGAATACATAAGTAGTGTTGTTGTGTCCTTTATTGTTGCGATAAATGCAGATTAAATCATTTCAGTTCTAGTTTTGAACATTTCTTCTCATCAGTACCTGCCAAACATAATTGTTTCATGTCATGCATTTAATGTAGCTGGCGCCACGAAGACCAAAATTAAACTTGACAGTCTGATCCATTAATCGTATTTACCGAATACCCGACAATTCCACACAAAATAACATTGCTTTTCTCGAATTATTCCGGATAGTAGTGATATAACTCTTCGTTTTGAAAGTATTCAAATGTTCTCAAACTCATTAGTAAACTCTCTGAAAACACTGGATCTCAGGTTCTAGTATTGATTCATGAGCAAAACACAAAGGAAGCCAACATTCTATCGTTGTCTTCATATCCCGGTATAATTAACGCCCATAAATTAGCTCATCTAACGCCGAAAATATCTCTTATAATACAAGTCCATTCATAGGCGTACCGGGCGGGGGGGGGGCGGGGAGAGGGGAGGGTGGTAGCCCCCCCCCCAGTTTGTTGGGCAGTCGGGCAATATTCGATCAGCAGTCGGGCAATTTTGGTTTGTTATAAAAATAAATGGAACAAATTCTGTCAATTTTGTCGGAAATTCAGTCAATTTTGTGGTAAATTTTGTGTTGTTTGGAAAAATTGTTTGATGCTCGGGAAAAATTGGGTATGTCCGGAAAATTTTTTGACCCCTAAAATGGTACACTGACCGAAAAAAATAATTCACCAACATAATTTTTCCGGAAAAAATTTTTTCCGTACTAGTCGGGCACAATCTGAAAAGTCGGGCAAATATCTTTCCGCCCCCCTAATTTTTTCCTTCCGGTACGCCCATGAGTCCATTTCATACAGCAGTTTATAGAACACCTCGAAGTATGCGAAACAACTAACCTTGCGCCGCGTTTTGAAAACACATTTCGTTTCCATGCAGAATACCAAACAATGATAACAAATATCTATACCATATTCCACAACTCACAAGGCGATTGATTAATCACACAGGCACTAATCCCGAGGACGGCTTTGCTCCCTCGACTTGTATAGGACGTCGTTTCCTGCTGGGATCTCAGTGTTGCTTAGAAAAACATAAGAAAACATATTTTTCTAACGTATATCGTTTATTACGTATTACTTAACGAAGTTGGCTGAGTTAAACTGATTACGTTCCTCCGCATGTGGTCACACTGGACAAATTAACAATTAGACAACGAGGCGAGTATTCAACGATGGCGTAGCCTGGGACGGGGGCCGCAGGGGGGGGAGGGGGGCAACGGGGGTAAGTGACCCCCTTTTTTAAAAGCAAAAAAGTGCCCTTTTTTCTGGGCTAAAGTGCCCCATTTACAGAACGAGAAAAGTATGTCTTGAATAAATGCCCTCTTTTGCAGGAACAAAAGTGCCAATGCGCATCTGGTTCATTCTGCTCTTCGCTTTGGTAGCGCAAAGTCGTCTGTATTTTAAAGTCAAGTTTTTCCAACAGGTAAATTTTCTTTCATTTTATATCTGAAAGTTGTAATGTCTGGGTGTGTTCCAACTATTTTACTTCTCGGGCATTCCTTTGTCCGTCGTTTAATTATGGTGCACTATATTATATACTCTTTTATATTTTACCCCTATGTATGTGGTTGCCGTTTATGTACCACTACTATATGTTTATGTTATATGGGCTAGAGCAACATGACTGTTTTCAGATGCCGACGTTGAGACTTCAACATTGGGTTTTTTTTACACAGGACATATTCATGATTTGCGCTGGTTATATATACGTACAATTCGCGGCTTCTTTAATAGTTTATGTATCTGTTTTGTTTCATGTGTGTGGAGTGTTCTTGTAGTTTCCTTGTGTTGTATATAAGATGTCTTTTCTATAGTTATAGGTATATATGACTTGCCGATCCTGTGTCAAGGAAAAAATGCATGTCTAAGTGGGATAGAGCAATTATTGTTTTCAGATGCCCACAGTTGTTGTCAATATAGTGTGGGACGGTGCGGCATGTTGTTTTCAGATTGCCCTTGTATATTCTTTTTTGCGGCGTTAAAGGATAATCAATTGCGGCTACCTTCGCTGTATGCCATGATTATTCTGCTGCTTATATGTTGTTTTATTTGTCACCGTTGCATGAATATGTAAATGGTTGTGCAATATGATGTCTGTTATTTTCCAAAATTCCTCTTGTCTAATATTCCAGGGCCAGGATCCCGTTAAGCAAAGTCTTCGGTCTTTAGTTTTTTCTTTCAGAATGCCTGCTACTCGACCTAGCACAAGAGTTCAACGTCGTGCACAACCAGCAGCACCACGTCGTCCATCCTCTCGGAGAAGAACAGCAACCGCCAGTGCCACCACTATGCAGCAACCAGAGTCAAGTGGAGTTAGTTGTGAGGCGTCTTCCTCCGTGGCCACAACGTCAGCACCTGATGCAGCATCGCCAGCGACGACTGTTCCTAACGAAACGGTTCAACGGATCGTCTCCGCCGTCTCCGAAGCTGTGCTAGCGTCATTCAATGGAGCCTGCGCCACTACTCTTCCGCCGCCGTCTTCAGCTGTGGAAACGAGGGAATTGCCTATGGTAGATAATCTTTCAGGTGAGACTAGTTTTATCCAAGTCTCACCGCCTGTAGAGCCGGGCCTGCTTAAATTTAATTCCATCAATGTACCCATTGATGCGAATGTGAGCGCAAAAGTTAAGGCCAAGATTTGATCTCACGAATTCGTCGATTTTGGTGTTTTAATTAGCTCAGGGGCAGGTGATACCCGGTATCACTTGTCTGTGAGCTCCCAAAACCGTTCAGCTTTGCCGACGTTGTCTTTGGAACCGTCCCAAAAGCCAAAAGCCATTGCTAACATTGGTGCATGGACTTCGGCTTTTCAAATTTTTGTGGGGGTGTACACTGCCAAATATCCAATGGAGGCCCCAGCATTGATGAAATGTAGTGAAGTTGTCCGGGATTTGGCCGTGCGAGGGGCTGACTGGCGCTTTTATGACTCACAATTTCGTCTCTTGCGTCAATCTAATCCGACCGAGTTGCCATGGGGGTTTACACATTGGGAACTTTGGATCCGTGCACAGAATTTTAATAATGCGCGTTTTACAAAATCTCAACCGCCTGTGCGCAACAACTTGTCCTCTTCAATTGCCGGGCCCTTTGTTCCCAGGGGGTTTTGTCGCAGGTTTCACCGTGGCGATCACTGCCCTGGTTGCAATTATAAACATAATTGTTACAAGTGTGGTGTAATTCACCCAGCCCTACGGTGTAATTTTCGTTCCTCACAGCACACCTCTGCCCCGACCTCGGCCAAATCTCGTCCTTCCAACACCGGTTCGAATTGATA
>CACRXK020008290.1:0-21124 GCA_902702795.2 Paramuricea clavata
TTGAAAAATATGCCCAGTCACGGTGGGAATCGAACCTACGACCTTTGGAATACTAGCCTAATGCTCTGCCAACTGAGCTACGCGGTCAGGATGGTTCGAGTAAGTGATATTTTGAAACAGAATGTAGTTCCTTCGATACCAATGTAATCTAGTAATGTGATTTTTTCTGTGTTGGTGTTGTGTACTCAGGTGAACATGATATTTGTGATGTTACTCTAAGTGTATATCCACACCGGGCTAGCTTGAAAAATATGCCCGGCCACGGTGGGAATCGAACCTACGACCTTTGGAATATATACTAGCCCAATGCTCTTCCAACTGAGCTACGCAGTCAGGACGGTTCGAGTAAGTGATATTCTGGAACAGAATCTAGTTCCTTCGATACCAATGTAATCTAGTAATATGATTTTTTCTGTGTCGATGTTGTGTACTAAGGCGAATATGATATTTGTGATGTTACTCTAAGTGTATATCTACGCCGGGTGAGCTTGAAAAATATGCTCGGCCATGGTGGGAATAGAACCTACGACCTTTGGAATACTAGCCCAATGCTCTGCCAACTGAGCTACGTGGTCAGGACGGTTCGAGTAAGTGATATTTCGGAACAGAATCTAGTTCCTTCGATACCAATGTAATCTAGTAATATGATTTTTTCTGTGTTGGTGTTGTGTAGCTGCTTGGTGTGGATATACACTCAGAGTAACATCACAAATATCATATTCACCTGAGTACACAACACCAACACAGAAAAAATTCGTAGTAGCTTTTGGGGGTGATGGGTGCCCTTTTGGGAAAACAGAGACAGCCTTGTTCTTTTCTTGTTAGCTTCTTAAATACAGGCAAAAGAGTAGTTTTAGTGGTGACAATTTTTTAGTGTTTGGAGGCAATGTTGAGGAGAGTTCTCCCTCCAAAAAATATGCACAGTATGTGTATAGGCAAATTGTAGACATGAAGGGGAAGTGTTTGAAATCAGTGGTTTGCCCCAAGAACTCCCAAACGACATGAAAATGTTAGCTGTAATGTTCTTGTGTATACACTTTATTCTATATCCTGTACAAAACTACAATGTCATCAATATCAATCCATCCTGTCACATGACTCATGTGACTTGTCACATGACCAATGCTACATCCCTCCCTTACTCTAGCTAGCAAACCTAATGTAAAATGTCTTAACAATATCAAAAAACAAATAAACTAATGTATACTATACTATACAAGTCCCGAAGTCCATACCAATATGTCTGTCTTGATAATACTAACTTATGATCCTATGAATCCTAATTATCTATTCATAAATATTCTGACCATATCTTTGGGTTGGTCGCCTGTGTCTCTGTGGATATCTCCTCCCTTGTACTTCATTTTCACCGTCTTGGTTAATTTCATCAGCTACATCATCACTTAAGTCACCTTCATTCGTTCCTTAGCTTTGACGTCATTCTCTTGGACTTGCTGTTCTTTTACAGTGTCCTGCATCTGATGCACTGGGTTTGGCAGTTTCATTTTAATTTTACGATTAAAAGTTCTGCAGGAGAGAACTTGGTTGTACTATGTGGCGTTGCATAATAATTTAACAAGGAACTATAGAGTTTCTTCTTCCAAATTCTTGTGTTCTGTAATCGCTCCTCGAATTGCTTTTGTCATGGGCTTAATTAAATTCTCAGCCTCTGAATTTGCCTGCAGCCACAGTGGTGTTATGTGTTGATGTTCAATACCCTTTTCTTGCATATATGTTTTAAATTTTGTGCTAGTGAATGGGGGGCCATTGTCACTTTTAATAATTTGTGGAAGTCCATGGGTTGAAAATATTCGCTCGAGCTTTAATATTGTTGCTTTGGCAGAGGTGGAGTGAATAACTTCCACCTCAGGGAAACGAGAATATGCATCAATAGTAACTAGAACATACTCTCTGGTGAGAAAGGGACCACTAAAGTCTAAATGTATTGTGTGCCATGGTTCAGGAGGTAGATCATTCATTTTTAGTGGTGTGGGTGGATTTGGGTGACTGTTAGCTTGGCATGCAATACAGCTGCCAATCATATCCCTAACAGCCTTATCAATGCCTGGAAACCATATTTTCTCACATATTAATTGTTTTGTTTTGACAAGGCCTTGATGACCTTCATGCGCGGTGGATATGGCTCGGTGCTGCAGTGAACGAGGAATAACAATAAGGGACCCTCGCAAAATTATATCTGCCTCGTCATTAATGGTTAATTTGTCCCGAACATTTATATACTTACGTATATCATCATTGTCTGTGTTGAGTTCATGCCATTTGGGTTTTGAATCCCACAATTGTTCACGAATAATTTTAGCAAGTCCTTGCAATGTTTTGTCCTTTTTGGTTTCATCCTTTATTTCCAGTAATGTCATCGCTTTCGAGATGGCATGGGTTGTAAGAAAATTGACATAATTCTCGACATAATTCTCTGTATGGTCGACATCTGCTTAACAGATGCTGAGACAGAAAATCTGATGCATTGTTAGCACCACTGGTATAAACAACGTTAAAGTCAAAATCTTGAATTCTGAGATTCCATCTTTCAATTCGTGCTGGTGGTTTTGACTAGGGGTTACTCAAAATCATCTTGATAGGCTTACAATCCATATATAATGTAAATTTTGCTCCAAGCAAGTAAAGATGTAATCGCTCCATTGCCCACACTATTGCCAATGCTTCACATTCAGTTTGTGAGTATCGCCTTTCAACTTCCGATAAAGATCTACTTATATAAGCAACAATTTTTTTATCATTTGTGCCTGGCATACGCTGTGATAATATCGCTGATAAACCCCAAGGTGATGCATCAGTCGTGAGTTCAGTGTGTTTATTCTGATCAAAATATGCCATAACTTTGTCACTGATGAGAGCACGTTTTACATTGTTAAATGCACACTCCTCATCATTTGTCCACCGGAAATGAGCATTCTTAACTGTCAATTTCCGGAGTGGTTCAGTAAGATCACTAAAATTCAGAATGAATTTGGCACAATACGTTGCCATGTCCAAAAAGCTACATATATCTTTCACACAACGGTGTGCAGGAGCATTCTTAATAGCTGAAACTTTTGTAGGATCTGCAGAAATGCCATCAGATGAGAAAACTAGACCAAAGAATGTTTGTTTTGATTAAACATACATTTCTCATCGTTTAAAGTTAAGCCAATTTCCATAAAACGTTGACAAACTGCTTGTAAAGCAGCATCATGCTCGTTCTGGGATTTCCCATATATGATAACATCGTCACTGATATTAAGGGCTCCAGAAATATGTTTAATTTGATCATGTATAACCTTCTGAAATATATCACTTGCAGAATTTGTTCCAAAATTCAGGAGTGTGTAGCGATGCAACCTTTTGTGGGTCGCAAACGTGGTAATGTATCTACTGTCCTTAGATAAAGTCAGCTGGTGATATCCAGATCGTAAGTCAAGTTTTGAAAATACTTTTGCCCCATTCATTTCATGGATTAAGTCGTCAACAGTAGGAGTTGGATGGCGTTCACGTTTAATTGCACAATTAGGCATTCGCATGTCAACACACAAACGTACAGTCCCATCGTTTTTCGGAATTACCACAAGAGGTGAAACCCATGGGGTGGGCCCCTCCACCTTTTCAATGATACCGTCCTTTTCAAGTTGTTTTAGCGCGGTAGAAACCTTTCCGCGTAGATGGAATGGGACTCGGCGGGCTGATTGTGCAACTGGTGGCACCTGTTTATCAATATGTAATTTGACCTCAAAATTTTTCAGTTTACCAATTCCATTATAAATGCCGGGGTATTTCTTGGCAATGTCATTTGAGGACACACTCAGACTAACTTTGTTGACATGCAAAGTGATCATATTTAATTCTGATGCTGTCTGGTAACTGAGTAATGAACCACTATTGCCTTTCACGACATGGATACTTGCAACTGTTATTCGTTTCTTACTTTCAACAACAGTGTCAAACTTTCTGATTATTGGTAATTGTTTGTTTGATCCATATGCAAATAGCTTGGTGTGAGCTCGTTGTAACACAACTGGTTTGACTTTGTTTATGTAAGCAAAAGTTGTTTCATCAATGATGTTGATTGATGCGCCTGTGTCTATTAACAGTTTGACCCGTACATTGTTAAGTTTAACTTTCACAGAAGGCATTTTTGACAGTGTGTGTTGGTGTGACAGGCATATAAGTATTCATCCTCGCTAGTACTAGACTCAGAAGAAACTGTTTCATTTTCGGGTTTGACTCGTTGAATTTTTTGCTTTGTCGTCCGATTTGATTGTCTGGCTGACGGCCATGTTTGATTTTGCATTGATCTTCGACGGTCAGTATTATTACTATGACAAACACGAGCGTAATGATTCAGTTTCGTGCATTTATGACAAGTTTGACCTTTCGCAGGACAGGGTGATTCAATATGGGGCCACGAAAGTCCACAATTTTGACATTGCTGATATACTATCGAGCGACCGATACGATTTGCTTCTTCATAAATGTTTGTTGATGCCAGCTGTTTTTCGATACCTTGAGCTTGTTTTTCACTATTTTCAAGTGCTCTTGCTTTCGAAAGTAACGCTTCAAGTGTTAAATGTTCCTCACATAGTGCGAATCTCCTCAGATGTTTTGAGCGACAGTTCTGTATAATTGCAGATTTTACTTTGTTGTTGACCTTATGAAACTCGCAGTGGGCAGCCAATCATCGAAGTCTGGTTGCAAATTGATCTGTAGTCTCGTCAATATTTTGTTTAGCCTGGCGTTTAGCCTGACCCTTATCATCAACATTTTGATTCATGAGAAAATTAGTAATAATGAAGTAGAAGCTTTGGAAAGGTGGGATATTAAATGCCAAAAATGTTTCTGTTTTCCCATTCTTTGTGTCCAAACACAGCAACATTTTAGTTCTCTAACACAAAATACCATGCAAAATTTTACTGTTCGTGCAGGTGAGGTAACGACCTCAAAATATAATTATACATGTATTGGTTAACTGTAGTCAGTTATGCTACATTTAATACATTTCCAAACCTATTATAATTAATTTTTCTTCTTTATTTTAGCTCTGATCAAACTGTCCCGAAGAGTTACGTTCAAACCACAAATTCAACCTGTCTGTCTTCCACAACAAGGTGTCAGTGTTGATGAGGTTTCTGGACAAGAATGCTAGTATACATAACTAATCAACAACAGTTTATATCTTTCTGTCTTAAACTAAAACTTTTGCAGACCTGTCCGATATACAAATACATAACCCAGATATATACGGTGGTGTAACCATAGTGGAGTGAGAGACTTCGCTGTGCCCTTATGATCACATAAACGTAAATTTTAAAATAAAAGAACATGCTCTAGAACCCCCTTACTGAACTCTGGTTACACCACAGCACAATTACCAAATACTTGTACATTAGTTACTTCCCACATGTGAAGTGTTCTATTCATGAAATCCATATCCAAAATTATTCCAACATCCATATCGACATGATGTTATTCTATAGTTCTTTTTGTCGTATGAAATGATGAAAAGCTTTGTTTCCCTAACCAAGATTTCTGCAGCAAATCCTTTCCAATTACCTCCAATTACCTCCAAAACTTAAGTCTTGCCCTGATTTCGCCTGATGATACACCACAGAATTTTGAAAGATCGCACAAGAGGCGCATTTTGTGTGTAAACTTTAGCTTGTGTGTTTGGATTGACACTCCAAATGCAGTAGAGCTTCCCTTTATGGCATCTCGCATGTGTAAAAATACTTGTTCTGGTAGATCGCATTTTATACTCCACGGATTGCGTGCTCATGGAGAAACCATCATTTGCTTGTGTGTAACCTTTAGCCACAAAAGTACTTCTGAACAAATCATAAGCCACGCAGGAGTACTAGACTCAACACTTTTTCCATTCTGCCAACTCCAGTTTCATACCTATGGTAAGTACATAACTCCTTCTTTGCTTCCTCAAGGAAGCTGTAATAATCAGGTATAGAATCCGGTATAGAATCCCACAGACATTTTAATAACTTCGTCCAGGGTATGAACAGATCTTTGCTTTGTTTTGTTTCGGCGTCTTCTTCAATAGCAACCTCGTCTAATACTTCGTCCACAGTAAAAAATACAGAGAAAGCCATTTTGTTTATTTGTAATACTAATATGTACAACCGCTGCTCATCTCATTTCGATTATCACGGTCCGTTAATGAGCCTTTTTTGCCGAAAGCTGACCTGACGTGAAGCTGAATTGCGAAGGATACAGCTCAACATCATACATCGAGATAAAGGATAAGGGCACCTATGGCTGCCACCTTATGACTCTTGACTGATCATGCAGCACCGCTGTTGATTGAAGGATTAGTTAGGGGATAATCCAGACTCACCCTGTCAGCCTTCCACCATAATTGGTATAGTTCAACGGTATATTCTGGGTACTTGTCATTTCTCCTAACCATTATGACTCAAATGTGTCTGTCTTCCTCTTTGTTATTGGTTGTATCTTTTGTGTTTGTATTTTTGTAAACATTCTTTTTTTATATATGTAAATAAATTAAATGTGAGCCTCCTTGATAAGCCTCAGCTTTTGAGGCAAACATATTATTAATAAAGTTTATATAAAATAAAAAAATTAAAAAAACCTTCCACCATGGGAGGAAACCGGAATACCCAGAGAAAACCAACAACTTTCGGTAGATGTTCGACTCATTCCAATAATCCAACACTAATATTGCAAGGAAAAGCACCATTTTATATCATCTTGAATTGCGGGGGTTGCATATTTTAGGTTTGCTGTGATTCAGAAAATGTGTTCAATGAAAAATTAAAGATTTTTCACTTTTATTAACACAAAAGATTTTGGTTGTTTGCTTTGCTACTTGTAACTTATGCTTGTAACAACTGTGAAGGGTCATTGGGTATAAAGGGTGCCAATCTATTATATACAGACAGTAATGGGATGGAATCAACCAAAACACTTTGTTTTTATAACAACAAATATTCCCCCCCCCAGCTCTTGCTGACATAATTACCCTTCCTTGAGGAGTGATTGGCACAATCTTTGTCATTAATATACCCTTTCGATAATTAAATCATTTGGCCTGGGAGCCTTGCTCTCATGAATCATGAGCCAATCACCTTGTATAATTTATTGACAAGAGTGAGGCTCCAGGACCAAACACTATGTCTGACTCAATTATCGAAAGGGTGCATTATGAATGCTGAGAAAGATTGAGACAATACATCTTTGCAACTGTTACAATATACTTTTGCACTTTGTCTTTGCAGGTAGAAGCTAGGTTCGCCAAAGTCAAAGCAAAAAAGGAAAATTCCAAACTAAAGTCAATATTGGTTTTCTTTGAAGAATGTCAAGGGAAGCACACATATGTTTGTGAGCTCCGAACTATATTAACTTATAATCATATTCTTACAAGTCAAGAAAGTGACTAAGACCACAAATCCACTAGTTGTTGCTTACAGTGGGAAGATTAAGTGGCAAAGATGATCCAAGAACTTGTGTGGAAGATGTATTAAATATAAAAGGAAATTGGTCTGTTCCTTGTGGTGGTTGCAAGCAGAAAAAAAACGAACAATTTCACCATTCGACTTTATGAAAATGGAAGCATATTGCTAGAAGGACCCTATGCTTGAGGAATATAGAAAGATTCTATAGCAATAATTTCCTCGGATTGTGAACACAATCTGGGTGTTGGTGATATTAAATCTACGCCCTCGCTATGCCTTCACTTGAGAATAATTATTTTAATAAGTTCATGACAACTCTCCTACGTCACCCTTAGACAATTCAAACTTGTCGATACACTGGATTCCAGAGCCTTCGACAGTAAATAATAAATTGAAATGTCGCGAAGGCTCTGGTTCAACAGGGAGATTCTTTGATTGAACCGTGCCAATCACAAAACAGAATTAGTGGTTTTAGTACAAAATCTGTACTAAAACCACTCATTCTGTTCTGTGATTGGCGGGGTTTAATCAAAGAATCTCCCCATTGAACCAGAGCCTTCGCAACATTTCAATTTATTATTTACTGTCGAAGGCTCTGGAATCTAGGGTAACTTGTCAATAGCTCAGTCAGTGAAATCGGCATCAAACTGAATCATCAATTGTCCTAAATGAAGTTGTAAACTCACTCGAAGTTCGAATGGCACCAATTATTTTTTGTGCAGGAAAATACATTATTGAAACAGGAAAATAAATTGCTTAAAGATGGCTATAAGAATGTTGTCACTGAGCTGAACAAGCAACTATTCTGCAAGTAGAGGATGTGGAAATACCGGAGATAAACGTAGACACAGTTGCAAAGGAAGGCCTCAAAGGTAGACAACCTATTGGCGATAAATGAAGTTCGCAAAGGTAGTGGTACAAAAAGTAACACAGTCATTGTCTGTGACTCTATGATCAAATATGTGAAAGGTTGGGAGATATCAAGTGCAACTAACCGTGTCATGGTCAAATCATTTTCCGGCACCTGCAGTGTTGAAGATACAACAGACTTTATAAAATTCTTTGTAAGAAACCTGAAAAAGTCATCCTTCACATCGGGACTAACAACTTACATAATGATGACGCCAAGACTGTTGCTGATGGCATAACCAATCTTGCACATTCTATTCAACAACAGTGTCCAGATATTGAGATCATTGTTTTGGGGGTCATCACAAGATCAGATATGTCTGCTTCAAGCAGGGTAAGAGAAACAAATAAATTGGTTAAATCTATGTGTGACCAAAATGATTGGAACTTTATACCAAATTCTAATATTAAGACTACACACTTAAAAGTCAGAGGATTACATTTAAATCCCTCTGGCAGCCTGTTGTTACAAAATAATTTATCTAAAATTTAATTACAAAATTAATCACGAGTTGTCTTAATGCTAGGAATTTTAAAATGGCATTACTTAATATCAGAGGAGGAATCAAGGTCTTCCCACAATGCATTGTGTCTCATTATTATTCACAACTTTAACAAACGTTTGGCAAAAGCTGTTGAAATACATTGCGATTTTGGCTCTGTTGATCTCGTTTTTTCGAAGATATGTTCTTATATTTGTGTTATTTAAGAACCTAATTAAACTAATTTTGACTTGTTTGGTACAGGAAATGCTTTTTAGTCATGTTAATTACATATTGTAGTTATGCCTGATCTGGGTCAGTGGACATGCCAATAAAATGACCTTGACATAATGCAGAAGCAAACTCACTTTTTTTTTAGGAAAATAAAAACAAAACACGTCATCGAATTCGGGAAGATTTTTCCTTTCTACTGTTACTTTAAAACATGAGTTTGCTCCACTAAACCGACAAGTAATTGTGGTTTGAAAATGAGGTACTTATCGCTATATTCTATCACCAATGGCGGGAATAGACCGCCTCATAATCATCATGACATGAAGGAAATTATTGTACTAATCACTATTTTCCATAATAATTTTGAAACAAACACATATCTGTTCCTATATATTTTAAGTTTAACCCATTGAGTCGCATTGCACCCTACTTTAGTATTTTACTCTGTCTAACGCCATACGATTTTACTCGTCAAGGGAAGACCGCTGCCGCTTAATGGGTTAACTGGCCTATCTGCCCATGTGTCTAGTTAACCCATTGAGTCGCATTGCACACTGATGCACCCTACTTTAGTATTTTACTCTGTCTAACGCCAGACGATTTTACTCGTGAAGGGGAGAGCGCTGGCGCTTAGTGGGTTAATGTAATTTTTAAGGTTAGATATGCTTACATTTACCTGCACTAACTGTATTTTTTTGCACTAACTGTATTTTTAGTAAATATCCAGAAAAATATAGTAAGATTAATGACCTTCAAATCCTATTTTGACCATACTGAACCAATTTTTAATGACCTTAAAATACTAAACTTATATAAATTGAATGATTTTTTAACAAGTCTATTTATGTTCCGATATTTTCATCAACAAAATCGTCCAGAAATTTTTAATAAATATTTTTTAACAAACAAATAAATCCATAATTATAACACAAGAAATGCATCATTGCTCCACAAAAGTTGTACCAGAACAAATTATAACAAACACATGCTTGGTAATAACGGCATCGATGTGTGGAATAATCTTCCGACGCAATATAAGCAAATTAGATCTCTTCCAATATTTAAATCTACAATGAAAATATATTTTCTTCTGTCAAATTTAAATAAGTAAAATTCTTGGCAGAAAGTGAAAAGCCAAATAGTTGTTATAGTCTGATATATCTTTTACGCACTTTCCTTAGTGTAAATATATCACCGTAATTCCTTTGAAAACAGTTGGACTGGTATTAACTTTTAATATCATATTATTTGAATTGTAACTAGGGACCTTAAACAAAAGCCTTATGGTTTCTAGAAGGTTCCTAGCCCTACTATTGTAAATATCTTCTATTTAAATTGTTAATTTTATAAAGTGATTTGAGCGAATATATTAAATAAATAAATAAATTCGGCTATTTTGGGGAAACTTAATAATAAAAGACGCAGACCCAGGGAAACCTAATAATAAAAGACGCAGACTTTCTCGTTTGAAAAATTCAACATCAAGCCGAACTTTGTTTCCGAGTCCTGGAACATCACCAAAGCCAAGGTGTAAAAGTACAAAGGTTTTTACAAACATAAAATACAGTATGACCATATTTTTATTATCATAGTAACAGTAACATTGTATTTTAATTCTTTTTTGTCTGGGAGAATTTCTGTCCATAACATATGAGGCTGGGTTGCAACCCCTCCAGTCAGTGTTTTATTGTTGGGCAGAATTCAGCTTTAAAAATTGGGCAATTGTTTCAAGATTGACTTAATAAACAGTATTTCTGCAAGCCTGTGTTTGTTCCTTCTAATTTATACCTCTTGTTCATCTATCAATAACCTCATATGACAATGTTGGGCAATTTCTATCTACCCGTTCACCAATATTATTTTTCAATATTGGGAGTGGCATTCCAGAAAACTTATAATACAAAAATTTCCTGGAGAAGCATGCCCCACAATCCTGGTAAAATCCATGAGTTCTTTGTTGTTGTCTAATTGTGCTGGCACTGACATTGCCCCTCTCACTGTTGCTGTTTGTTTTGTAGTTTCCTATCAGAAAAATTAAACCGACTCCTCCAAAGAAATTCCCAGTAGAACTTCATAAATGGACATTTGAGGAAGATAAAGCATTCATTGAATTCATATCTGTTGCAGACAATCATGCAAATTATTACGATTGAAGAGGTGTACCAATTATGCAATACCTCTAGATTGTTTTAATACATCATTAAGCTAAAACAAAAACATCACCTTTCATATACTTCATATCATATAGCATCCATGGTGAAATGAATGTGTGCAACATTTTAAAATTGTGCACATAAATCATTTTAATTATCTTTAAGTACAGTAATATTATGTTAATATTTTTTCAATTTTAAAATAAATAAATTTTATCAACATCAATTATGTAGTGTGAGATCTTTTTATTAATTTGTGATGAGCAAGGGAAGACTATACACTGAAAATCATGAAAACCATACATACTATAAACCTCTGAATATAAGCCGCACCCCCCTTCCCGGTATATAAGCCCTCCTTGTGTAAGCCCATCGAAAATCGCTTACGAAAGAATATAAGAAGCCCAGGGCTTATAGTTGGAGGTTTATGGTAGATTGTCAAAAAACTGATAAGATGGTGTCCATTGGATACAATACTTACAGTAGAATCAGGGAAGTGAGGAAAACACATGCAGTATAGGAAAGACTGTACCACTAGAAGCTCCCCAGCTGTATCCTTACAAATAAAAGAAATGTCAGTATCACACCAGACTCACCAATAAACAATTTTACAGCTTCTGCCAAACATTTTGTTTGAATGAGTGGCAGCACTCTCGTCAGCACTCTCCCCCTGATGAGTAAATAGTCTAGCGTTAGACTGTAAAATAATCTGGTGTTAGGCAGAGTAAAACAATTAGACAACTGGTTGATCATTTGATCAGTATAAATCCTTGCAATGCATCACACAGTAGTCAATACATATATATCGTTTTGTGATATTGCTGAATTTCCTCCATTTCGTTCTCTACAACAATGCTACTACCACTGGGCACTTTTTCCATCATTCGCTGTGAATGAATGTTGGTAAATTAAAACAGTTACAATCAGTTGGCTGATGTAATTCTACTGGTGGACATACACTATCCAGCTCATCATCTTGACTATCTGGGTCACACGGTGGGATTGCTTGGGATGTTGGTGATGTCGAAATGTCAAACTCCCACAACATAAAATTGTTATATTCTTTGTTTATACTTCCTTCCCGTAGATAATTAGGGTTGAAGAACTACATTATATGAAATAATAATATTTTTAATACTGCTGTATCGTTATCATTGTACTTTATATAATTTTATAGTATAATACAGTATGAGAGCATTTTTATGTTTATATTTTATATTAATCATCTTACTTGCCAAACACAACCAGAGTGAATTTGTACTAGTGCAGGCCTACCACAATCAGCAAACAATTTCATCAATTTTTATCCTGTTAACCACAGCTAGACAAAGAACTATTCTTCAAACTATCTGTAAAACTATAAACATGAACCTCACGACATTCAAGTTCATCACACAATAATCCCTTCCGGAATCAAGATTAAAGGCTGTGTTACGATTGTGTAACATGAATTAGCATTATTTGCCTGTGGGACGATGACTTAGCATATTGCGGTAGGCTGACTCCCTTCCGTATCTACCATGCATCCTTGACGTAGTTTATGTAAATTGTTTATTTCGAATATAAATATAGATAAACATTTATTTCGAATATAAATATAGAGAGATTGTCCTTAATAAAGCAGATTCTAACTGAGTGTGTTGAAATGATTATTGGGATCTTGGGACACTACAAATCTGGTGGCAGCAGTAAAACTAAAATTAAAGCAATATGTCTTCAAGTATTTTACAGGGACGATTCAACAATGGTGATTTCGACTGTTGGTTGTGTGAGTTTGACACATGTTGTGACATGAATAGCTGGGGAAAGTAGCTGGGGAGTGTGACGATAAGATTTTGAAACTGACAGCGTTCCTTCGGGGTAAAGCTGCGAATATGGTCATTTTGCTCGTGGTCAGCTGGGACATGTGGGTCGAAACTGCACATCGCATTTAAACTATACTAAGGGATGGTCCAACCTCTGGTGGAAGTAGCTACCATCACATTTTATGTACCAATTTAACTGATATTAACCTCCCATTTGTTGACTGTGTGATTGACGGTGTTCATGTACATGCCCTTGTGGACACTGGATCGATCAAATCTTTTGTTAGCTAAAATGTACAACATGTTATCGACTTTAATGACAGTCTGATAGATAAATCCAGTGCTCAAAAGTGTCTCCATTATGGGAGACAACTTAAATATACTTGGACAAATCTGTACATTAAAAATATTAATAACAACAACTTTATTTGAAACACACAATGGATATAATTTTACCAGGGTTAACCACTGAGCTATAATATTACTGGAGGAGCAGCTCCTGCCTCTCATCCGTCAAAAAAGTGTCGCCAAAAACATGGCGGATTTTCATGTCCTCTGGGTCATAGCAATTACCACTGACCAACCGCGATCCTACTCTTGAAATAAAATCTTCACCCCCTGGTTTCCAGCGTTCTCCCGCCTTGATTGCTTGCTTTATTTATAATAAATATTATATCTTGAGCAATATCGAGAGGAATTTTTTCAAAAATGCTTTCTGGCTGCATATTTGGTCGCCACAATTCCTTTTCTAAGAAGACTATTTCTTCTCACCAGTAAGATTTTATTAACAAACTCTTTATTTGTTCTTCATTGATTTTGAAATATTGTATTTTAAAAAAAATGAGATGCAAAATTTACGAATTTGAAAACCTTTAACATGGCTGTATATTTTTTGAAAAAAACCCAGCTGATATTTATAGTAGTGCTTAATTCACCAAGTTCTGCACCTCCAAGTGATTATCAATTTTTTATTCAAGGTTATATGCCTTTAGTTAGCACTTACCAGTTTAATATTAATGATGATATTCAATAGATTCATTCCCCAACTTTGGGGGGGGGGGGGAAACCCCCAGAATTTAGCTACTTTCAGATTGGGGGGATTCCCCCCTATTCCGCTGCAAATTATTCCTGTAAATTATTAAACAGGAAGAACCCAAAAGTATTCCCCCTGTCAAATGTACAATTTATAGCTAGATTAATAGACAGGGGAAATTTAGGCTTTAATTGTCTTTGTCAGATTTAAGTTTAATTAAACTAGTACATTTTTTCATGTCCCGGAACTAAGGTTATTGTTTATATCTGTTAAAAATAGTGTGAGGAAAGTGTAGGATTATTAATGGTTTATTGACGATGGATTATTAATAGTCTATTAATAATCTATGATGAAACAATTGAGAGTCTGTGGGGCAGCTGCACCTTGAGCAAAACAATCCCAGGATCCCAATGATGGAGAAATTGCATGGAGGGATGTAATATATGTGCTTGAGGGGGGGGGGGGGGCATGTTTCACCTTTGCCAACAAAGTAAAGTGGGCATGGCAGAGGCATGACAGGTGCATGGTTTATGATAACAATAATATTTTACTTTGATAATATTTTAATTTAATATCTATTAAGATATGGTATGTTCTACATTTACACGGTAACTGTTCTGAACAATTATATTAGAACTAACAATGAAATGGCACAAGGCTTTTCATTGGTATAAGATCGCATTTGTTAACAGTTTACACTATATTCACACTACAGCAATGACAATTTACCTTGATTTCAAACCATTCTGTGCAGGTATTTCATGTCCAGCTATTATTCGTGCCAACAGTGAACAGACATATCATAATTACATTAGCAGTGTAGGCATGCCATTTGGCTCCCCTTGCTATATGCCTGATCATGCTGCATATTAATTTTGCAATTTATAAACTTAGTGAAGCAATATTATTTAACAGCTCTGGAAAAGCTCTGAAACAAACCCTGACAAGGTACTGGGGATATCATATGAGTAAAATTGCCAAAAAATGCCAGAAGAGATCAATGGCACATACTCACAAGGGGTCAAAGGCACAAGCAAAAATTCTAATTTCTGGCAAGATTAAACTATCCCCTCTAGCTTTGCAGCCAAGTTTAAAAGTTTTAGTAATTAACCCATTGAGTGGCAGTACTCTCCCCAGATGATAAAAACCGTCTGGTGTTAGAGAGAGTAAAATATAAAGTAGGGCAACATCAGGGCACATTGCCACTTAAAGGGTTAAAATAGCTAGCAGGGTTTTTTTAAATAAAATAATTTAAATTTAGATATTGGCTGAGAATCTCACGGCTGCAGTGCTATATGTTTTGATATCATGTAAAAATCTACCATTCACGATACTGGGTGACTAAACTGGAAAATTACGAGGAGATAATCAGTTTATTACAGGCAAGAATCTATCAGGCGTACCCAGAAAGGCAAGCCGTGCACGAGCTTGTGCGGAATTTGTTGCAATTGATTTCATGGTTGAAGATTCAGTTCAGCGTTGCAGCATTACGTGTCTCTGATCAAGAACAGCAACTTCAACACAATTTGCATAGGAGCTGGAAATGGGCTTGCTCAACATACTGGTGAGGCAGGTCGTCCTCGTCTCAGAAATACATTGAATGAACAGCAACTACGATACCTACAAGATAATCTAGGTCTTCACTGGGTTGATATTGCTAGATGTTTGAGGGTTTCGGTGAGAACTCTTACAAGATGGAGATATCACTACAGGAAATCACTACAGGAAATCACTCAAACTTATCTGATCAAGATCTTGATGATCGTGTCAGAGCTGTTACAACATACTCCTCGTGTAGGACTAGGTTTAGTCCGAGGGGCGCTAAAGGCACAAGGATTAAATGTTCAAAGGGAAAGGATTTGCAAATCTATGAACAGAATCGACCCTGTCTCATGGACTATTCATCACACGCAGTTCATTATTCGTCGGACCTACAACATGTGTTCCCCCAATTCTCAGTGGTATGTAAATATCTTTTTCCCCTTGCTATACCATCAACCCCCCCCCCCCCGGACACTGCCTGGCATTTGCTGGGCAGACCATTCCCGGGGGCAGTGAATGTTCTCACAGATTAGTGCACCGGATATTGTTTAGCGGCTAAAAGACCACCAGACGTTTGACAGTAGTCAAAAACTCTCAATTGACAATTATCAAAAATTGGGATTTTTAAATTGATGAGAAATTTTTTTTTAATCCCTGGGGTGGGACATTTGGCATCTAATGATTGTCTGGGGGTTGTACATTTTTCCTCCTGGTGTCTCCCCAATTTACCCTTTCCAAAAAATGCTAATTAATGTCCAGGGGGGATGGTTACTTATGGACTTGACTCGTGAATAACAGCAGAGCATATTGGTTACCAAAATGTAAAATATAGGCAGCTGAATGTCAAACCCATTGAGCCGCAATATTATTTTTTACTTGTCTAATGCCAGACAATTTTACTCGTCACTGGGGAAACTTTGCAGCTTAAGCTGGAGGTACAACAAAATTGCTGCAACTTGCAACAAAATCTGATTTCAACACATGTTAATTGAAAATGTTTACACATAAATTACAAATCACAAGCCAACATGTGTCAACATTTCTACTTAACATGTGTTGAATCAGATTTTGTTGCAAGTTGCAGCAATTTTGTTGCTTGTGTAACTCCAGCTTTAATTGGTTAACCAAAAAATCTGACAATGTCTCTAGTTAACCCATCGAGCCGCAATGTGCCCCACTTATTTTTTTACTTTTGTAAGGCCAGACAATTTTACTTGTCAATGGGAAAGCTCTGCAACTGGTTTAAAAACTGACTAGTCAAAACATCTGGGCAATTAATACATTTTGGCACAGCATAACAATAAACCTTTGATTATAAGGGACGGGTCATTAATTACAGGGGGGCTGGTGTAAATGAAAAATTAGATGCTAAAATTTTGTTGCCCCCCCCCCCTTGAGGATAACACAATTACCCTTGGCCAACATGCAAATAACAAAAGGCACATTCGTAGTTAGTCTGCGAACCCAGACGTCATTTCCGACGCTCATTCTTCGCTTGGAAATAATGTCTGCGGAAACAAGCGGGAAATCAATTTCCACCAATCAGAATGTAGCTCCTAAAAACCGTCAACTAACTCGTGGGAAATTTGTGGGAAATGCGTGGGATATTCATGGGATTAACACGCAATCAAAATCAAAATGGCGACTAAACAACAATCTAACCTCGAATGTATTTTCGCTAAAATTTGTAATTTTTTTGGTATTGAGAGTCTTAATACTTTTCAAAGGGAAGCAATTGCTTATATCATAAATATGGGAAAAGACTTGTTCATGAATTTGCCAACAGGAAACGGAAAGTCCATGATATATCATGCCTTGCCGGTTGTTTATTCGTCTTTGTGTGGATCAACAATACAAGATGACAAGACCATTGTAGTAGTTGTTTCCCCATTAAATAGCTTAATAGAGGATCAAATAAAACGGCTTCATTCACTTGGCATTAGAGCTATATCGCTGAACAATGTATCTTCTGATCAGGCACAAAAATAATTATTTGATGGAAGCTTCTCCATAGTATTTGGATCGCCTGAATCATGGTTGGGAAATGAGAAATGGCGAAAAATGGTCTCCAGTAATAAAATACAGGAAAAATGTAAAGGCTGTTGTTGTAGACGAGGCTCATGTTATCAGTCACTGGTATGTTTCAAATATCAAAATTTGTACATATACTATAATTGTACTTGAATTTGCCACAAACACGTACACACAAATCAATTTACAAATGTATAACAATATTTAAATTTTAAGTGTATTAAAACTTTTACTTGGCACTGTTGCCATGATAATGGTGACTTATGTTTTTATACTGTATATCACCACAGATTTTTGCTTACACATAAACAGTTAATCTTTTCAGTTTTCACCCATTTTGTTAAACAAGTTTACATAAGATATGAGCCATTTTTTGTGTCTGGTTTTCTAGACTTCGTGAGTTACGGTCTCTACTACCCAATTAGTCTCCTGCGCATACCTACTTAGCGGGCTGAGCCCTCACGTAAGGTATGCTTACTTTGGCCAAGAATTACAGCTTTACCCACGAAAATTGTGGGGCTTGACCTTTGACTATGCCTTTGACCTTGAGGCTTGGGTCGTCAAAAGTTTCAAAACATTTAATCTTGAACATTTCATATCTTCATTTGTACGTATATTCATATCTTAAACCGATTATATGCGAGAGCTGAGAGATATATTTGTTATACATAAACCAGTCTACAAATTTACAATATGGAACAATTGTAAAATCTGTTAGAATTTGTCGAGCTATTGTTTTGAACAGACAGTGTACTAAAATCGAACAATATCACCTAAAATATTTCGCGATGTTTTGATTACTTTACAAGCGTTTGCAGGTGTTACTGTAACACGGGTAATATACTGGACAAAGACGTCAAGACAAAGTTATAAAGTTACAGTGTACATTACTGCGGGTGTAGATAATAGATTTATAAGTACTAATTGAAGACTACAGAATTCTCGACAGAATTCAGCCTATATAAAATACTGAATTGATTCATTGCATATTTCGGTTTCTAAGTTTGTATATGACTAGCCAGTTTATAAAGTTTAACAAATTAAAATCGTAATTACAAAAGTCGCTCTGATATTGAACGTTCGGAAACTTAGTACTATTTACAACATGAGCGGACGTGTTGTATCGGATATACAAACTCGAGCCGAAAACGACTCATCTTATGAGTTCATTGGCGAAGTAATTTTAAAAATAAACGTTGTCTAAGCCGAGAAAATCAAAGTTAAAGTTTATGTAGATCAACATGAATCTTTATCACATATACAGACTCCCTCACGCCCATGATTTCTTTTAATAGTATATATATTGAATATACATGCCGTCACGCAGTCGCGTCAAGTTCAAAACAAGTATTTAGTCTAGGACCTGTATATGAGTTTGTATGCATTTCATTTAGGACAGATAATCTCAACTGTTTTGGGGCAAGTTGACCATGACGGTCAATATGGTAACGCTGCCCGAACCCCAATCCGGGGCGAAACGACCGAAACTGACCACACCCAAAAACGACGCTTTCGCCATACTGCTATCTACCAAACCATAAAAGCTTTGGCTATTCTGAGGTGCTTATATGGTTCAGAGATGGTACTTTTGGGGGTGGTCATTGGTAAGTGTGAAATGCCTAGCACTAATATTTCACAAGAAAATGACCATGCAATAATCATAGTTAAACGTCAATTTGTGGCTTGCAACTTCAGATAAACAGCAGTGGACTTACATTACCTTTTTCCCTAAATCTTCTTGATAGAAACATAATTGGTACTTATTTAAATATATTATCACTGGTTTGGTGTAAAATAGTTAATATTTTCTGACCGAAATAATAATTTGAAATGTGCCTACCTCCTGCAAATGGACGTATTTGGCCAAGTTCTCCACTTTACTCCGCTGTTTATCGGCGATCTCGTCGACATCCTACAAAAAATGTAAATCATCTCAGACATAATGGTATCAAGAACATTTTGTTTCAACTTGGTTTCAAGTAGATCATACCTGTTTAACCATCGACAAGGTAAATCCACAACTTTGTCCAAATTCGGCGCCATTTTGTCATCCCATGTCGGTTGTCAACAATTCGGCCTTGTTACTCTTCCATCCAAGCCATTTCCATTCCACTAATAATAAATTTAACCCTTTATAACGGTAGAAAACTAAAAAATCTAAACAAAATATAAGAAATGCGCCATTTTATCAACCCTGTAAAATTTTGCTCACGAGTCTTTCAAAACATTCCGTACAAATCTCGCGTGACAAAGTAACAGGGACGTGACAGGGGGGGGGGGATTATTTCACGAAGATAGAAGAAGGCTGCGTGAAATAGACTAAAAGCTAAATACAATCAAACAAACGTTTGTTTTATTTCTTGTAGCGACAAATCTATACATATTATTATTTATTAATATAAAAAGGTCGTACAAATTAAATGTTGATTGTTGGTTTTACTATAGGCGTACCGGAAGGAAAAAATTAGGGGGGCGGAAACAAATTTGCCCGACTTTTTCGGATTGTGCCCGACCAGTGCCGAAAATTTTTTTTCCGGAACAATTAATTTTGGCGACCTCACCCCCCCGTCGCCAAAACAATTTCGGTCAGTGTACCATTTTAGGGGTCCAAAAATTTTCGGACATACCAAAATTTTTCAGAACACCAAACACATTTTCCAAACATCACAAAATTGACAGAATTTCCCACAAAATTGACAGAATTTGTCGCATTTATTTTTATAATAACCCAATATTGCCCGACTGTGAAGCTAACATTGCCCAACTTCGCCCGACTTTTCGACTTTGTAATCTTTTTTGGCGGGGGGGGGGGGCAGCTGCCCCCCGTCCCGTACGCCAATGTGTTTTACCATACTGTGTGGGCTTTGCTTTCATTTTTCAAGTCTCTACCCCCCTGCCACGTCCCTGTTGCTAAACCACGCGAGATTTGTACGAAATGTTTCGAAGGACTCGTAAACAACTTTTTACAGGGTGATAATATGGCGCATTTCTTATATTTTGTTTAGATTTTTTAGTTTCCTACCGTTATAAAGGGTTAAAATTATTATTAGTGGAATGGAAATGGCTTGGATGAATGAATGAATGAATGAATGAATGAATGAATGAATGAATGAATGAATGAATGAATGAATAGTTTGTTTGTTTGTTTAATAAAAACATCATCTGGCAGTCAGAAGACTGAATTACATGACGTTAAGTGTTACAAGGTTATAAATAGTAAAAAATTCTATATTACAATGCAATTTAAAAATTGTTAATATATACTATATATCATATACTTAAATGTACCAATCTATATGAGTTAAAAATTCTAAAATGTTCAAGGAACATCTAATTTGTAATGTTTCTTAGCATAAAAGTTGATAAAAGAGTTTCCGAAACGATTTGTATTTGCTGGTAAAACTTCAAAAGATCTTTCTTTTCGTAATTCTCTTTTGCCTGCTTTGGATGGTAAAAGTTTGGCAAGTTTATGATCATCATTTAAAACAATGTCGTTGAA
>CACRXK020008291.1:0-21121 GCA_902702795.2 Paramuricea clavata
GTAAGCTCAGTTGGAAGAGCATTGGGCTAGTATTCCAAAGGTCGTAGGTTCGAATCCCACCGTGGCCGGGCATATTTTTCAAGCTCGCCCGGTGTGGATATGCACTCAGAGTAACATCGCAAACATATGATATCAGACTTGTTGGAACAGCTTGTTACGAGTCTGTTGGCCTCGTCAACCTTGTTACAAGATGATAACAACTTGTTTCAGACTTTCCAACAACTGGGAACAAGCAGTGCGAACACATCTTGTTGAAGCTGTGAGATTTTTTCGCCTGTACACGACTCAATAAAGTTTATAGCGCAGCATTTAATTAACGTACTCGTGGCACTGGTCATAGTTTAAAGATAAAGAGCATGCAGAGCCCAGAAAATAACTTTAAAACCAAACATAATAAAAGTAAAAAAAATATTAGCTAACGTTGCGTTGTTTACAATACAAGCAATGTATGTCAATCCAAATGACTCATGAGCGTGTATAAGGCTCCATTGACATGAGAGCGGAACGAAGTCAAACCGGGACCATTTCGTTTCGGTCATAGTATTATTTATAATAGATGTTTACATGAGAGCGGGACACAAATAACTCAGACGGGTCTCAAGTCATTCCGCCTGCTGGAAACCGAGCCGACTGACTTCAGATCGGCAAGAATTCAGACTGGGATGAATATAAACACAAATACATTTCAGACCGGTCTCGGCTGTAACCTTGACATTGGAACAACACATGCTAACAAAAGCCATCTAAAAAAGAGAGTTGCCTAGCAAGGGGAATAAATTGAAAATTTTGTGACTTTCGTACCGGTCTCATGTAAACATGTTGACAATTCCAATTTTCATTCCGGTTCTCATGTAAAGGGGGCTTAATATTAAAGAGGATCATTTTTTAAACTGTTAAAAATATGATGTTTGTGATGTTACTCTGAGTGTATATCCACACCGGGCAAGCTTGAAAAATATTCACCTGAGTACATAACACCAACACAGAAAAAAAAAATCATGTTAAAAATATTCCTCACAACTGACAGTCTATTTTTATTTTAGGAATCTCTGGAACGCTTTCATAAAATCGATGTGCTTGTCTTAAACCATATTCTGTACGAAATCAAACTCTGGCAGGCGGACAGAAATTACAGTGACATCGCCAAAGCATTTAATGTGAATGTAATCAGTTACATTGAACTCGCAACCTTATTCCTACCCAGTCTGCAAGCATCACGCGGTCGCCTGTTAATCATTTCATCCGGGCTAGGACTGGTGACGTATCCCTACTTCGCTCTGTATTGCTCGAACAAACACGCATTGCATGGATTTTTTAATGCCCTCCGCCAAGAAATTGCGCTCAAAGGGAATAGGATGTCGGTAACAATAAGCGTATTGGGTGCCGTAGCAACTGACAATGCACTCAAAGCGGGCAGCGGAAATCCTGTGGCCGGTAGCAACGGCTGGTCTCGGCTTAGCTCCGTAGATGCTTCGAGTGTTGCCGTTGAAGCATCGTTGCATCGAGAAAGACAAATATATTTTCCATATTTCTTGAAGCTCCATGAAATTGGAAGTGCGCATTTTCCAGTACTTACGGAATGGTTGATACGATATGTTTACAATCTGGACGTTTAACGCTGGTTCTATTTGGTCATGGCTGGCCCAACCAAGTGCTGGTCGCCCATGTGAAATCATAGGGCGCTTTCCATTTAATGGCCTGACCGGTCAGACCCGAATTCTTTTCTCTGTATCAATGGGAAGATCTGGTCTTTGTTTCTCAAATATCTAGCGAAAATGGACCTCATTCTAATGTTATCTAAATTTTCCGGTCAGATAGGTCGGAAGCCCAAATGTTTTGTGTCCCATTCAACAATTTGACCGTTCTGACCGGTCCGGCCGTGTTAATGGAAAGCACCCATAGTCTTTCAAGATATCATCAGAAGGCATTGTATTATGCTTTTGTCCGAGTTTATGTTAATTTGTGCACAGTCACGGTGATTGAGCTCATTGTATTCTTGTATGATGAAGTAATCGTCGAATAGGGATAGCTGAGATGAATCGTGCAACCACGATGAAGAATATTTAATGAAGTTGAGACAAAGGATTTTTGCATGGCGAGGCACAGTTCAACATCAAACAAAGCTCTTCTATTTTGTGGCTTTGAAGTTTACCGGGATTCCAGACCATCATATCTTCACATACTATGTATCTCACAAAATCGGGTTATATCTTTTTGGTCCAGATTTAATGCAACTTTGCTGAAAGAATACTGATAGCCTATCATGCCTTCGTGTCTCTAAAGCTAAACATTGCTCCATTAAACTGCAAGTTTCCGAAATTTATTGGAACTTTGTTTAATGAAACAATAGTCTTTCATGCTTTATGGTAAATACACATACTCAGTGGCACAATGAATATGTTATCATTTACATCAGAATTGATTAGAGAGTGACCGCGCCCCTCGCTGTTTCATGCATTCATGTATCTTGTATGATAGATCTACTACGTCGGAGCACGTTGCTGATAGGCTAATTACGATGTAAGTGATAACATGACAAAAGATAGAAAAGAAGGTTTGCAACCAAGTTAGGCCGGGACAGATAACTGAACTCAAGAGATTACTATTGGCCAGCGAAAACACATCGATCACATTTTCCATAAATCTGGACTTCAGAATTCCTGAATCATCCTCATGGACATAAAAAGCAATGAAGGATAGCATTAATTATATGTAGATTTTGATGTTTTAGACGTGAACCTGCCTTGGTTTAAAATCTTATTTAAAATCGACAAGATGATAAAGTTTACGACTGAATTTAGTAAACATTGTATTATTTAATATATTTAGCGAAGTTAACCGTGTATGGTGACGTATGCATAGTGAACATAATAATTCTAAACACGGGACATTTTTCTACAATTTTATTTCAAAAACTAGAAACACTATACAAACTGGCCGAGTGACTTTGCAAAGAAACTTTTTACCATATCACAGTTTGGAATTTTGTAAATAACCGAAACATTAACGATAATACTTTTTCAATATCATATTATACACAAATGAACACAACTGTTGTTTGTTAACAGTTTGTTAAAACTGGATCAGCACGTTTATATAACCATTGTCACGAAATTAACATTTTCTGAAAACACACATGCAAGCTTGCCGCTGTTCTGATAATGTAAGCATAGAATGGAACAAAGGTAACCAAGCGTTTAAATTGTATGCGCGAATAAACTGGTCTAATACATGTTTATGCCCATTGCTACACAATTCAGGGTTTTAGACAAGTCACATGACTATGTTACTGGTCATAGATTTATCAGAAAATATGTTAAATTCTGGTTATTTCAATACAATCCTCCAAACAAATTCAGGAAAACTTTCAACTCCCCTCCCGGAAAGCATCAGGCCCGTACGCCTATGTGCCTAAGAATGGAACAAAGGTGATCCAGTATTAAAATTATATTCACATCTTGCCATTTTGGGTTCAGGCAAATTTATGTATTGTGACGTCACTTGCAAGCGCTGAATACGTAGAAGAGAATTGAGTGTCAACGGCTTTAAACATGCGTGTCGGTGATATACGGTAGACCTTTTCCATACTTATGTCATGAATACTTTCTTGGCCTGTAAACCTTGCTCTCATGAATCAGAACACGAGGCGATTGGCTCATGTTTCATCAACAGTTTGTGTCTGTGTAGTTACTGCCCATAATATAGACCCATTTCCACTCAGGAAAATTTTCTGCAGAAAGAAAATTTTGTAAAATGTGATTGGCCGACACAAATTTTACGTGGGGAAAAAAATTTTGAAGTTGAAAATTTTCAACTTTTAACAATGATATTTTCGGAAAATTTTCTGTTCGTGGAAATTTTCTGTCCGTGGAAATTTTCTGTTCGTGGAAATTTTCTGTTCGTGGAAATTTTCTGTTCGTGGAAATGGGCCTTAAGAAAGCTTCGGATTGATAGGGATACAACTACCTGAAAAATACAAGGAGAACTTCGGCGGTTCGCTCGTCGGTTATTTAACTTCCCGATGAAGAACCTTCGCTCGAAACGTCGAAGTCCTCTTTGTATTTTTCTGGGGTTTTTTCAGGTAATTGCATGCCTATATCAATCCAGAACTTTCATTATTCATGATGCTCCCAGGCTAAGGAGAGATTTATGACGTAAGTACCGAAATGGTGTATTAATGGAAATGGCAATATATTTTTTATTTTCTCATTAGAAAGAAATTTTAAGATTATATACAATACTCTTTTACCTTCATTTCATATCTTGCTTTCTTCTACAAATATTTTGATCGAAAGGAATGAAATGTCCGCCATCTTCAATTTTTGTAGATATGCATGTGACGTCACAACAGGGGTGACGCAATATTTTTATCTAGACAACTACTAATTATTTTGCATTCAAAACTATACTCTGTCTGCCCTTCGAAATATCAAGATCACTCAAAACCTACCAAAAACAACTACCAATCAATATTTGATCAGCAGCGAATACTTTTATATGGTTAATCCCGGTTGTGACGTTACCAAAACTACCGTTAATGAGATCAAAAATTTATCCAAAATGGCGGACATCTCATTACTTCATGTGAAAATATTTCAAGATCTAAGCAAGATATGAAAAATCGAAGAAGTTAATATATATAGTTTCAAAAGTTCTTTCAAATGAGAAAATAAATATTTATATTGCCAATTCCCCTTAACAAAAAAGTCGACAATGGTAAAATCACTACGATACAGCACAGTCCAAAATAATTTCCTATTTACACAGTAAATTTAATCAATCAACATCGTTTTCATTTAATTTCTACAACAATCTGCTGCACGTCGGTGGTTATCGATGTTCAAACGTCACAAAATAACCAATTTCTGTGAGCATGAAGAATTCCAAGGGAGATCTTTGTGTTAGCAAGATGTGTCATTGGCCTACTTCGCGTTGCCCAGTGTGCTTAAGTCGTAATATTTTCTCTCTACTTGACAATATTCAGGCGAGAGCTAGCAAAATATCTGCAAAAGTAAAAAAAAAAGAGTTTAGCATGATTAAATAATGCAAAAGTAGTACATATTCTTGAATATAGGCTACCTTAAAGTGACTTGATGTTTTACAGAACTCACTGATGAGTTAAACATGGTTAGATCATGCAGAAGTAGTACATGTTCTTCAATGTGGGCTACCTTAAAGTGGTCTGATGTTGTAAAGAACTCACTGCTGAGTTAAGCATGGTTAAATCATACATAAGTAGTACATGTTTTTGAATGTGAGCTACCTTAAAGTGGTCTGATGTTGTACAGAACTCACTACTGAGTTAGCATGGTTAGATTATACAGAAGTAGTACATGTTCTTGAATGTGGAATACTTTTAAAGTAATCTGATGTTGTACAGAACTCACTGCTGAGTTAAGAAATGTTAGATCATACATGTATTTCGAACGTGGGGATCACATTGGAGTGGCCTACATTCAAGAACATGTACTATACAATATATCTAATCATGCTTACCAAAGAAGGATTATACCCCAAAGAGACGTGTGGTACTGGTATTTCTTGTGAATCAAATTAAAAAATGGTTAACTTACAGGCTGTTGTTGTTGAGTTGGAGTGGTGGCCATACTTCGTAATGCGAGCGGGTAATCACTCTCGCAAAATATTCTGTCATTTACAAAGTGTATACGGTCTCCGGTGACCAGTCTCGTGTGACATGCGCAGCACGTGAAACAACGCATGTGGTAGGCTTTGTCTCGTATCTTCATCACCATCTCAGCCGCAGGGATCAGCTCTTGACATACTGCACATGCGCCGCCACTCGAACCATATAACCTGCAAGAAGAACGGAGGAACTTTAAAATAAACTGAAATATTTATACTCGAGGTTATTTAAACCAAACTAACTTTATTTAAACTAGATAAGTCCAGTATTACTACAGAAGGGAACCTAAACTAAATTAACTTTATTTATACTGGATAGCTCTATCAGTTCTAAACTGTTCTTCCTAGAGGTCCAGTAAGCATCTCTTCTTGATCCAGTGTTACTACAGAAGGAAACCTGAACTAAACTAACTTTATTTATACCGGATAGTTCTATCAGTTCTAAACTGTTCTTCCTAGAGGTCCAGTAAGGATCATCTCTTCTTCACTTGATCCATAGTGTTACTGCTGAAGGAAACCTAAACTAAACTAACTTGATTTATACCGGATATCTCTATCAGTTCTAAACTGTTGTCCCTAGAGGTCTAGTATAAAGGTCATCTTTGATCTTATTGATCCAGTATTACCACAGGAGGAAACCTAAACTGAACTAACTTTATTTATACTGGATAGCTCTATCAGTTTTGCGACTTTGTCCATCTGCTTGAATAACATATTACTCCGCAACAAAATTTTCCCAAACAAAATGCCGCAAAAACAATCAAATTCAAAAAAATGCAATAAGTGCAATTACTAAAGTGAAGCACATTATCTCTTTAATTGCGTTTCATTTGTTGCGGTCCAAACATCACTTAAACGAAAAGCCATATTCACTTAAGAATTTTTTCTCCGAGTTCAACTCTACTTTCCCAATTCAATTTTCACTTTAAAAACTCTTTATGTCGACTTAGCAGGCTACAGCTCCCCTTGCGTTTGTAACTTGAAATTTAAGAGGAACTTTTTGAGGAATTCAGTAAATAACAATGCTTAATTTTGTTTTTGAATTCAAAATGAGTCTCTGTATCAGCGAAATAACATTTTACTCGTGTTAATTGAATAAGTTGTCAAGAGATGTTATCGACTTACTTAATTGAACCGTTTCGGACAATATATTTGGTTGTATATATTACGACGGCTAAAAACGCGGATAACGATAATGCGGAGGTTTGGGTAAATACGTCTGAGCCTTTATACAATTTTTTGTTTCTAAGCCATTTGTAAGCCACCATCTCTTATTGCTCCAGTGTTACTACAGGAGGAAATCTAAACAAAACTAACTTTATTTATACTGGATACAGTAGCTCTATCAGTTCTAAACTGTTCTTCCTAGAAGGCCAGTAAGGATCATCTCTTATTGATCCAGTATTACCACAGGAGGGAAACCTAAACTGAACTAATTTTATTTATAGAGGTCCAGTAAGGATCATCCCTTATTGATCCATGCAGTGTTACTACAGGAGGAAACCTAAACTAAATTAATTTTATTTATATACTGGATAGCCGTATCAGTTCTAAACTGTTCTTCCTAGAAGTCCAACAAGGATCATCTCTTATTGATCCAGTGTTACTACGGGAGGGAACCTAAACTGAACTAACTTTATCTACAGTATACTGTATACTGGATAATTCTATCAGTTCTAAACTGTTCTTCCTAGAGGTCCAGTAAGGATCATCTCTTATATTGATCCAATGTTATACTACAGAAGGAAACCTAAACTAAATTAACTTTATTTATACTGGATAGCTCTATCAGTTCTAAACTGTTCTTCCTAGGGGTCCAGTAAGGATCATCTCTTATTGATCCAATGTTACTACAGGAGGAAACCTAAACTAACGTTATTTATGTCCCTATTGGTCAAGTCTTATTACAGGAGAAAATTTGGTTAGCTATAGAAAACCTACATGTGGTGTTTGGTAGAGTCAAACTGGAAGCGACTGAGGTGAAATTATAATCAGACAACTGGATATTACAAGAATCAAACCCAGGTCACAGAGACTAAGGACACAAGCACTATATAAATTAACCACTTGAATTGGCTCAACGATATTGTTTTTATAATATTAACATACGAATATTGTTGTTATCAACACGAAATGAAATATGCATGACAAAGATATTTTCCTAATGAACGCATTACTGTCCATTCTGTTCCCGTACACAACAGCTCATTAAATTTAATTGAAATTTTAAAATAAGAATGATAAAACAGCCACTTTAATAAGACAAATTCAATTTCATTACATGCCCGTAATGAGTTTTCAGTTTTCTCATTCAAATGAGTATTCTTAATTTGTTCATTTTAATAACTTTACACGCTATGGAAAAATTAATGGATGTGTTCGACAAATAATTAAAATTTTGAGTGGATATCTTGTTGTTTGGGGGAGAAAAAGAACTTATTGAATACGTATATATATAAAACCTTTCGTTGCGTGGCGCCGTGCAAATAAAAAAAAATTGCCGATATTACACGAAGCAATTTTTGGTTGAAAGTGGGAAATTCGTACCAATATCGGCATAATATAGGCAAGAAAAACATCAAAGTAAAAACAGTCACTTAATTTTAAAAGTATATATATGTACATTTCCAAAGTTAATGTCGGCAGGGCTCAAAATAACGGACGGCCAACAATCAATGACCAAATGTTTTGTCAAGAATACCTCGAACAATGCTTTCTCCAAGATAACCAACCGACCCTAAGTCATTAAAATTAGTGCATGCGTCGAAAATTCATAGCGTCTGCAAAAATGCATCGTGTTTTAGGTTTTGAGAACTAAATGTTGTTAAAATGTCAGGATTTTAATGGATGAGATACCCGGCTGTAAATGTCGGCCATTGTCCCATGTACAATTTAAAAGGTGCCTTGTGTCTATATACGAATGGTGTTCGCACGTTTTAATGATACGTGTTCATTTATTAAAGCCATGTTTCTGTGTTTGTTCAGGTTTGCTAAGGCTAAAAATATTCGTTTAATCTTCATCTACTTCCCCGTCAAACTAATGCAATAATTTTTCAAACGTCTTGTCGTCAAGGTGTTTTGGCGAGATTAGATAAACCGCTGAGACAGTATCTTAATTTAAATGTTCTCATAGTTTCTCGCCCACTCGCGCAGAGAGCAATGAGAGACAATTATAGTGTAGGAAATTTTTTTTACGCAGTGTAGTTTTTATATCTGAAAAGAAATTGAATCTGATTTGGATCGAAGAATGGTCCATTTTTTGGCGATGTTCTTAGCAACAGTAGCTATGGACATGTGTGAAAGATACAGCGAGCGATAGCCAAGTGCTTTGTCTATAACGCCCGTATTCTGAAAGCTCACTCACACTCACACTCAATGAGTGGAGGTTCAATTTGAGCTTCTCTTGAGTGTCAGTGCTGTTTTTGAATAGCTGGAGGGTGAGTGGTCATATAGTAAGGTACGACACTAACCATTCAGCTATTCAAAAACAGCAATGACACTCGAGAGAATCTCAGAGTTGAACTTCCACTCATCAAAGTTAATGGAACTCATTGAGTATGAGTGAGCTTTTAGAATACGGGCGTAAGTCTTCACATCAATACAATGTCGACAATGGATCAACTAGCTAAGTCAGAAAGTTGATCATTGATACGATCCGGATAACGTCTTCATTAGAACTGATTTGCGATCTCTACAGGTTCGACCTTCTACTGACGAATGAGTGAGGAACTCGATAAACTCCGGGGCTTAGATCACATATGCGCGTCCCAGGTTAATCGTAGAGATCAGTGGGTCACCCAAGCAGTTCATTCGGGTCCCCTGTTCTTCAACTGAAGCACATGCTGCTAATAGAAACAGGGTATGTCAACAAACCGCTAAAAGCTTATTAAGTTTCTCGGATTTAATTACGCTTCGAACGTAATGGGTTTTGCTTGAGATGAAAGTAAATCATTAAGATTCTGACACAACAACTCGAAAACGAATCAAGTGTCAAAGCCGACCAATTAAAACGCTTTCCTAAATGTTACACGAGATTTTTCATTAGTGTAAAGTATTAAAGCCATTGTTCGCAAAATGAAAGCCGTCCATTAAAGACATTAAATGAGCGAGATATATTAACTATTTTCCGCCGTTGGTAATGAAGAATTGTAGTCTTTAAGATCAGAAGAGCGATCTGTCAGCGCAATTGAGATAAAATCAACTCAAAAATAATTGCAAATGGCTGAAAAGCAAACGTTTGTGGTCGCTGGCAAAATATTATCTCAAACGTTTCTGCTATATAGGTATTAAACTTAACCACAAAATTATCTGAGGGATTTTGTCAAACGATGCTAGTATAGATGAATTAGCTATTTTCACTTTGTCTATTTCGTGCTATTTTTTTCAAAGTTTGGCGTGTAATTCTGAGAGTTAATTAACATATTCCTGAAGTGGTGATTTTGAAATTTAAATGAAGAACAGTTTTTAATTTTCCAATACAACAGTGGTCGGTAAACACTTAACTCTTTAAAATTGAAGCGGAAATAAAGGGGGGATTAAACTGTCTATTCATTTGTATGTAAAATTATTGAAAAAGTGTACTCTTTAATAGAAATGGATTTAGGTTATTAAAATGTCGTGTCGAATAGCAGTATGTATATTATAGTCAAATAGGTTTTGATGGCTAGCGACAGTCTAAAACAAAGGACATGTATTTCAAGACCACTACCCACACTGAGAACCAGCAGTTTGAAGTTTAGACTAGTGAGAATCTACCGCAAACGACGTGTATTTCAAGACCACTACCTACACTGAGAACCAACAGTTTGAAGTTTAGACTAGTGAGATTCTACCACAAAGGATGTGTATTTCAAGACCACTATCTACACTGAGAACCAACAGTTTGACGTTTAGACTAGTGAGAATCTCCCGCAAAGGACGTGTATTTCAAGACCACTACCTACACTGAGAACCAACAGTTTGACGTTTAGACTAGTGAGAATCTACCGCAAAGGACGTGTAATTCAAGACTACTACCTACACTGACAACCAACAGTTTGAAGTTTAGGCTAGTGAGAATCTACCACAAAGGACGTGTATTTCAAGACCACTACCTACACTGAGAACCAACAGTTTGAAGTTTAGACTGGTGAGAATCTACCACAAAGGACGTGTGTTTCAAGACCACTGCCTACACTGAGAACCAACAGTTTGACGTTTAGGCTTGTAGAATTTGTCAAATAGAACTGATAGGGCTATCCATTTATATAAATAAAACTAGTTTAGTAAATACAACTGGTTTATACCATCTTTCTTACCTTAAATAATCATTCTTGCAGAGAATCATTCCTCCTTTAGAAAAGCAAGAAGTCCCAACCTCGCCCAGCCTTACATTACAACACGAGCATTGAAGACAATCCATATGCCAGTATTTGTCAAGAGCGTGCAAGAGAAATCTTTCCAAAATCGTTCTTCCACATGCTGCACAACTTTTTGATTTGCTCTCACAAGACATATCTGAAATAAAGCGAAAAAAAGAATGAGTTCACAAGCAATAACATGTAGCAAGGCTTGTGAAAATCCATGCATTTGAAGACTGCTACCTATACGACCTATACGGCTTATACGGCCTAAAAGCCTATACAGCTTGAAGTATATAGCCTATAGGCTAGCAAGAATCTGTCATCTTAAAATACACGCCTTTTAGTTGTAGATTCTCTCGAACTTGCGTACACAGATAATTTTGTGCGTGTAGTCCGTCTAGACCGATGCTACGTGTGAATAAATACGGCACTGGACAAAAACATATCTGGAAAATATCAGGAATGATCAGAATAACGCGACCTGGTTCGTCTTCTGTTTACACTAAGAACTAAAACATCTGTCAGAGGCTAGGACGATGCGTCGAGACATCATCCTCTAGTTTAAATCGGGCAATTGGCCGGCATACCCAACCGATTTTCCTGTTTCTTTTTATGCTCACATGAAAATGTAATATGAACGTGTCACTCAACAAATAAGCCGGTTAAGCGAATGTAAAAAAATTACTGACAACAACAATAAGTCAACCACAAAAAGATATGCTGCAAAGGCGGGACAGTATGTTTTTGGATAAGAAATGTTTTGTTGACTGAAACGTTGTTTATTTGAAGTTATATGAGCCGAGATAATTTTCCAAGGCTGACTTGACTTTATGATAACCTTTACTTAGCTTGGACGCAATAACAAAAGAGTTGAAAAAATAAACAGAAAAAAAACTTATTATTGATACAGGATAGCTCTATTAGTTCTAAACGTAAGCCCTAGTTACACGATATCGGATACAATTGGTATGTATAATGTCCTCTCATAATTACATTTTCCCCATCCGCGTCAATGCAATCCGCATTCCACAATCACGTTCTTCCACATTCCGCAATCCGCGTTTTCGCAACGCCTCGCAAACAATTCGGTGAAATAACTAATTTCGAAACGACCGCAGTGCGGATATATAATCCGCATTATCTAAACAGTTTGTGGCTTATAGAAAATTGACGGGCGCAAATGAAACATATATTAAAATTATAATAATACAAAATTTACATGAGTCGTTATGCTTGCAATATCTAGTTTCGAACATTAAAATCACTATCTATATCCAAGCCTATAATCTGGAGATAGCAGAAACATTTATTTCAGACACGATATAATAAGGAAAATATAGCAATAAGGGAACAGAATAATCTAAGCGCTTTTAATATAAATATAGTAATCCGATGCATTTGTGCCCAAATTACGAGTTTTACAGCGTACTGACGCAATCAATACGGGAATTTGACCATTTGTCAATATGACGTGCTTCTGCTAAAACTACGGCCTGTGAACCGCTATACTCTACAAACAAAACTGCTCGACTCACACAAATAATTTGGACTTTAATGAAAGCGACATGATTTATTGGACAACTAGCTAGCTAAGTCAACACGACAACAAATACATTTATATTAAATAGCCTCCAGAACTAATAAGACGTGAGGACAGATTCTATATACGGTGTTTAGTGGCGAAGGAATTATATCATCGTTTGTAACTTAAACTATACGTTCCAGAGCGCTTTTAAGGCTATACGAACACTGATTCTTGAATACATTCGAGTACACTTGTCTGTGTGCTGAAACTCAAGAGTTACAAGGAAGTTTAACTTTTACTGTATAGCTGTAAAATTAAGAAGTGTAAATGTGCTATATTGCGCGTTGAATGACATCGCATCCTTTTGCCTTATAGGTATAGTTTATAAAATAAGACTACTCTAATAGCTTATATTGCGAATCGAACAGTCTGTATAGAACCGATTCCTGATTTGAAACGTTTTGCCGTATAAACAATTGGAAGCATATGTTTATTTTACTTACTTCGGGAGGACTGCATCTTTAGTGGTTTGGTAGTTTATATTAGTACAATTCACACAGCTCATCAGCGTACAAACAGCAATTCTTTAGGACAATTGAATTGATAGCCCGGTTTAGATGAAACTTCGACTAGATGTAGCGGTGGAATACAGAGCTATAGACTAGCGCGGAACCCAAAGCATACTGCCAACGGAAAGGCGAAGCCTGTTTGTTAAATATAATAATCTTGATAACAAGTTGACGGGGCAGAAGTGCTGCTCATCATAGCCCGAGTCTAAATTAACTTTAATCAAGCTTCCCATCAAATTGAATTGGACAAGTCGGGCCACGCTGATTGGCCCAGGAAGTCACAAATCGCAATTAAGTTAGAAACCTTATCGCTATAACAAAACGCGTAATTATTGCCATGATATATCGAGACTTCACTTCAGGAATTAATTAAATAACACATTAGCGAGATGTTTTGTCATTTCGTGTGGAGGATATATAAGGCGTGGGTTGTCGAGAGCAGAGGAGCGTGGATAAAATGTAAACTTAAGCGGTCTGTGCCATATCTGTGCCAGTACAAGTAGTGGATTGATGGAACTACCTGAAAATACCTATCAATATTTTCTTATATCCTATCAATACGGAGCTTTGATAAAATGTGAAGGATAAAGAAAGGTTGACTTCTACAGTGTTTGGTTTCAAGCACTTCCTGAAGGGGAAATTACGAGGTTGACAATAAAGTTCTTTGTTAAATTTGCGTGAGCCCTCTTGATGAGCCATTGCTCACAGGGCAAACGCTGTACAATAAAAATGTTTAAATAAATTTTTAAAAAAAATTAAAAAAAGTTAATTCAACTTTGTGAACAGAGGTAAAAGGGTGTTAAGCCGCCTGGAGTGTTGATTCAGTCATGGAGACATCGAACAGAAAGACGAGGAAAAGTTGAGGGTTAGAGAATAAGATGGAGAGATATTGTGAAAACAGAACTAAACCAAAGTGAAGAGGATGGCCAGGATAGAGTGTAGAGGAAGATCCAATCATGGCAGTATGAAGACATCGAATTGAAAGAGGAGTAAAAGTTTATAGACAGAGAATGAGATGGAGAGATATCGTGGAAAGAAACACGAAGATACTAAACCTAAGACAAGAGAATATCCTTGTTAAGGATAGAGTGTAGAGGGTGATCCAATCAAGGTAGTATGGAGACATCCAATAGAAGGACGAGGAAAAGTTTAGAGACAGCGGATGAGATATTGTGGAAAGAGACATGAAGATACCAAACCAAAGACAAAAGGAGATCCTTGTCAAAGACAGAGTCCAGAAGGAGAAACGAGGGTGCTAAACCAAAGTGAAGAGGATGGTCAAGGATAGAGTGTACAAGAAGATCCAATCAAAATAGTTCAATAGAGAGCCAAAAGACAGAGGATGAGATGGAGAGATACTGTGGAAATAAATCTAGGGGTACTAAACCAAAGACAAAAGAATATCCTTTCCAAGAATGTAGTGTATAGAGGGTGATCCAGTTAAGGTAGCATGGAGAGATCTAATAGAAAGACGAGGAAACGTTTAGAGATAGTGGATGAGACGGAGAGAAAGTGTGGACGGAAGGAGATCTGAGGGTACTAAACCAAAGAATATAGCGTAGAGAGTGACCCAGGAAGACATCTATTTCATTGAAAGACGAGGAAAAGTTAAGAGACAGAGGATCAGACAGAGAGATATTGTGAAAAAAAAGACACCAGGGTACTAAACCGAAGTGAAGAGGATGTCCAGCATATAATGTAGAGGGAGATCCAGTCAAAGTGGCATGGAGACATTCAATTGAAAGACGAGGAAAAGTTGGGAGACAGAGAATGAGATGGAAAGATATTGTGGAAAGAGACGTGAAGATACTAAACCTAGAACGGAAGAAATCAAACAGGTGCAAGCTGCCGACCACACGACACTCGAAAGCTTGTCTCGGCCTCGGCGTATTACTGCACTCAAACGCGCGCTGATACGTTTCATCTAGAAACAGACCCGATCTATCTGAAACTAGCAAAAGCACATTATGTTCCAAAACGGGATCAACAAACAATTTGTGTTTCGACTGAATTTCTGACCAAAACCGTTATCAAATAATTGCTTTCAGAATTCATTTTTTGAATATATGTAGATAAAATTCGTTTTTCAGCAGCCACTCAGGAACAAAAATCATTTTAAAATAAATGGAATTATAATTGCGCCTACGCTGGTCATTAAAAGCTATATAAAAATACATCCCCTTCTGTTAATGAAATGTAAATGGCATCTTTTAAATCAAGCGCTGTAATGTAATTAAAAGCCAGCGCATTGGTTAATTTAAATAAAAAAATTAAAAGGTACTCTTGAAAGTATGCATTTTTCAACTGAATAGATACTATTGCCAAGCCTCCCATTTTGTAAACTATACAAGGCAGTGACACGAGCGAAAAATATGAGAACCTCTGGCAACGAGGGTATAATTTTATTTATACTGGATCGCTCTATGAGTTCTAAACTGTTCTCCTTGGAGGTCCAGTAAGGATCAATTCATGATGAGCAATGCGAGCAAGTCGCTAAGCATAGAAAAAGCACTTGAAACTTCTCAACTAAACACTCACTAACAAATTAACATTGTGGCAATGTTCTCGCGCTAAAAGGACAATTGGGAAACCGCTAGAGCAAAAACATTATATCAGTACAATATTGATTATGAGCACACCAATTGAACATCAGTCTTTCCATGGAATGCCGAAAATCGTCCGAATCTTTTTGACACAACAATTATAATACTGCTAATTTTCTGCGATGTTTAAAAGTTTATGCACGTCCTACGCATTCTATGGCAATGTAACACAACATGGCATGTTCTTAAAAGCTTTTTCATAATATCAAAGAGCAAACTTATTTTGGCGCCAAATGGTTCGCTAATTTCACAAGTTCTTTGTCTCGAATTCAAAAGCGGCTATCGTAATGAGCCCAATTTTGTTCTAGCGAAAGTATACGAGATTTAAATTCGAATTGAGTTTACTTAACGAACAATTCTCCTTAATTACGGTCTTAAGGCCAAATGCAATATGCCGTGGTGCGAGCTATTTTGAGTATAGACTTAGTGGTGGGGCAGTATAAGACCTGTATTGTGAATACGGACTCGGAACTGGATTCTGGAACAGAGAAAGGACCGGGTCTCAGTATTTTTGTGTACATAATGCCCCATAATGGCTCATGTTTTGTGAAAAATTATGCTGTTGGCTTGGTGTCGACCAAAAAACATCACTCAATATATACATATACCCCAGTATAAATCCTACCATGATCATGTAGTTTTCTGTATACTCATTATATATAATCTACTCGAGTACAAATCCCACCATGTCCATGATCAAGTAGTTTTCTATTGCCTGGTGTGGATATATATCACTTGGAGAATATCATCCAATATATATAATCCACATGAGTTTAAATCCCACCATGACCATGATATTTGTTTGGTGAGGATATAACTTTATAACTAGTTGAGTACAAATCCCACCATGATCAAGTAGTTTTCTACTTGTCTGGTGTGGACATCTCTTGACTCTTGGGAATATCATCCGATATGTATAATCTACCTGAGTCGGTTCAAATCCCACCATGATCAACTATTTTTCTACTTGTTTGGTGAGGGTATAACTTGAGTACAAATCCCACCATGATCAAGTAGTTTTCTACTTGTCTGGTGTGGACATCTCTTGGAGATTATCATCCAATATGTATATTCTACCCGAGTACAAATCCCACCATGATCAAGTAGTTTTAACATGAAATAATTATATTTTGACTGGATAGTTCTATCAGATCTAAACTGTTCTTCCTAGAGACGAGAGATCTATTCAGTTTTACTACAGGACGGACGCATTTGTCATACAACTGCATGCATAGGGCTGCGCAACACTTCACATATTCCTCATGTCAACCCATTCTGACGTTTTCCTTAAATATGACTCCACAACTACAATCCAGGACTTACTATACGCCTCCCTCTCCCGCAAACTCAGTCATTTATCGCGCGCGTTAATCGAAAGTAAACTTGAAGCAATTAAAACAAAAGTTCTGAAAATGCCACTATCGCGCATCTGCTCAAAATATAATTAAGTGTTGAGTGTTTCGACCAATGAGAGGCAACGCGCACTGCAGGTGGGAGTGAAATTAACATCGTTATTTGTAGCTTGTCCATTAGGGCTTTCAGAAATGAACTAAAAACAAGCTCTGTTTTAAAAGTGTCTAGCAGATATCGCAAGATAACATTCATGCCATGTGGCTATCTAACGTAAATACTATTTAGATGATGTATAACTGAATAGTAGCCCCTTGCCCAGCCAATCGTTACTTAGATTTAAGAAATATTACCTTCTCATATAAATTTGTTAGTACTTGTAAAAGTAATTACTTTGGGATAGCCTACATTCAAGAACATGTATACTACCTATGTATGATCTAACTATGCTTCACTCAGAGAAACTTAACTCTACTAAAATAAATTCTGTACAAAATCAGATCAATTAAAGATATCTTACATTCAACAACATATACAACTTCTGTATGATCTATCCATGTTTAACTCTGCTAATACGAGAGCTCTGCATACAACATCAGCTCACTTTAAGGTAGCTTATATAATCAAGATTATGTTCTAACCATTCTTAATTCAGCAACCTACATAACTACATTCCAGAACATGTACTACCTAATCATGCTTAACCCCCAAACGCCCACCCAAACAGACAAGACCCAATTTCCAAAGATCTTGAGAACCTATATTTATGTAATTCATTCCACGAGAGGTATCAAGGGCCATTACTCAAAACAACCAGACTCCCTGTCTCAGCCACTAATGGACTCAAAATGCTTCAAGTTTGGGGCCATTTAACTCGGCGTTTCCGCGTTTCGTCAAAATAAACCTTGTACGGGCTGATAACACGTTATCTTTGAAAACAAACGCGGGAAATGTGTGACAGCAGGGTGGAAACAGCGAGTCTACAGCATCTGGTATTTGTAGATAGGCGTGCTGTCGACGTGTTGTGTGTAAAGATATAAAGAGGGCTGCAGGGTCATGATTAACACTGTAATTAAAGCCATCCAAGACTCATCACTTGCCAGAAAACATGTCAGAAATATAAAAAATCTGTTTGGGTAATGGATAAAAGGGTTTATAGGTGGTACCAGTTTACAGTCTGCAACGAGTGTTGACTTATGTAAACATTTTCACCTGGACTGGATAACCCTATCAGTTCTAACTTTTAATCTCCCCTTCTTCAGGTCAGCAAAGGCCATTTCCCAGTGTTACTACAGGAGGAAACCTATAACTAAACTAACTTGATTTATACTGGATAACTCTATTGGTTCTAAACTGTTCTTCCTAGAGGTCCAGTAGGGATCATCTCTTATTGATCCAGTGAAAATAAACTGTATTTGTTTTTTCTCTTTAAGTAGGAGATGTTTGGAAATTCAAAGATTAAAAGATTGAGGATGTTTTGGTATGCAAATTCTCTAATGTTGCTTCAAATGGTATTCCTATATTAGTTCCTGGTACACTCATTATAAGAGTATTTTCAGTTGGACTGTCTACGGATCAATAAGAGATGACCTTTACAGGACCTCTCGGAAGAGCAGTTTAGAACTTATAGAGCTACCAGCATAAATAAAGTTAGTTTAGTTCAGGTTTCCTCCTGTGGTATTAACACTGAATTAATAAGGAGTTTCCCTCACTGGACCTCTATAGGAAGAATAGTTAAGAAATGATAGAGCTATCCAGTATAAATACAGTTAGTTTACTTTACTAAAATTTCCCAATGCATTTGACACAAAAATTCACAAATCGTAGAGGTATATTACTAATGCATTATATGACCATTAGTTCAAGTGAATTAAATGCTTGATGTTTATAGTTAAACAAATATTATTGGCGGCTAAGTCAACAGCTAGTACTATAGGATTACTAATATGTATGGCACTTTGTTATAACTCTGGCTTTTTAAAAGCTTTACTCAACAGAGTTTTTGGTCAAACATAACATTTGACGACCCCCCAAATTTCTTTGTTACGTCATTAATTAGGTGTTATGGGGCGCCATCTTGGTTGACTAATTCTTACACACTGAAATTAGTGAAATAGTTGCAATGGTTTCTATAAACAACAGTTGAATGTACTTTACTTTTTCTTAACAACTGTGCCAGCCCTTCACTGCTTGGCAAAATGTCGCAGGCAAATTTCATGATTTTTCATCAATCTATTATTATTCCTTGCAGATTTTTACAAACGATGTTCTAGCACCCACAGGTCACAGTAACTATATGGTATAGAAAATATCATTTAATTGATGAAAAAATTAAAATACCAAATATCACAAAGGATTTTTCATGGTATCTACAATCGAAATAACGAATTCTAAAATGGTTTTGTAGTGGGATTTTATACATTTATATCGCAAATGTTCGTGAGTCCTGGTTAGGTTCCATTTCCATCTAGAAAATCCTTTTTTTATATTAATGTTTGTTCCTGACCTGAAATGTCAAGTTTAAAAGCCGCTGCTAACAATGACGAGACTTAGCGAAGTGTTTTTAATCGTTTGAAATAACAAAATAGAGTTTTAGCTATAATTTTTCCCTTGTCGTAACTTTGACCGAACTTAACGGCTGTACAGTTCCCCCCGTGCGATCTACAAAACGCCCAAGCACCCCCTGGCCTCTTTACATAACACATTAGCAATAACAACTAAATACTATATACAGAATTCATCGAATTTTAAATACAAATACGCGAATACAAACGGTTCCTTACATACTTTAAACGTCCCACATCGTAAATATACACTTTCCTACCTTCAGAAACTTTGATACAACGAAATTCTGCACTTTCTAACAAAATATTGAACGGAGACGTTTAAAACACAACTCACTGTCAAGACCATTAACTCGAACTGGAATTTACTGCTAAAATGCATTTGACTAATAAAACAACACTTAACATGCCTTCCATTAAAAGTTATAATTAAAAAACAATTTTGTTTTAATAATGTCATGCATTACGTAAACTGGCGCCAAACCATCTGCCTGTTTCCGACCAGAGCATGGCCTGGACTTATATACACTGGATTCTTAGACTGTATTTGGAAGCGCTTTTGTAAATGGAATTTCCGAGTGTAATTTTTATACATTTATTATAGATCTATAACCAGAAACCTCTGACCAGAAGCAGTTGCTATAAGCAATTATATAATACCTTCTTGAATTCTGATCGTTTAATTGGCTGTTTATGGTCATGTGATATTGAATAGAAAATTCCATTTCCCAAGAGTGCAATGGAATACGTTCCATTGCACTCTTTTGCGAGTACAATTGTACTATATACGTTTTATTCCATTGCATGCACTCTTTGTGTTTTCGATAAATCGCATCCGTCAAAATGCTTCTCATACGAATCTATTAGTCTATTTTGGTATTATACAGGGTGAGTAAAAACTTTGTTATTCAGATTAGCCGCGAAGGTATCAGTTTTTTTTATTCACCCTCATGTATAAAACAAATAATGAATGTTTATTCGTGCAATGGTAAGAATATTTTCATTCGGTGAAAGATGGAATGTTCCATTTAACTCGGCTGTCGCCTCGTTGAATGTAACATTCCATCTTTCACCTCATGAAAATCTTCTTACCATTGCACGAATAAACATTCAATATTTGTATGCTATATTCCTGCTCTCTGGCAGGAATTGAACCTCCAATGCAGCGCTCTAACCAACTTATGGAACTAGAGTCTAGAGATTCAGTTGTCAGGTTTTACCCATTGAGTGAGATGTTCAAGGTTCCTGGATTACACTGGATTCGTCTGGTCTTGGACAGGCTACTGACCAAATATCACTTACGTTAGAAATATCTTAAATTATAGTGTTAATTATAGAGGGCCCCCTATACTTTTTGCGTGAAGCGTGATGGGCTTATTTTACTTAGCCGTGAAACGTGATCGATGATTTTCTTAATCCGTGATTCATGATGGTATGACTTCCAATCTTTTTACGTGCACGTGAAGGAAAGATTCGATTTAACCGTGACCCGTGAATGGCAGATAGAAATATTCGTGATTCGTGA
>CACRXK020008292.1:0-21120 GCA_902702795.2 Paramuricea clavata
CCGCTTGTGGAGATTTTAATTTAGGGCGATTAATTAAACTGAAATTTGTTCTATCACAATGCACTACAGTGCCTATGGTTATGTCTATATGCATGTCCTCACAAATGTCTAGTGTAACGTTGGATAGGTTCATTGTCATACGGTCCCGACAAGCAGCAACGTACAGTAGTCTTCCAGCCGAAAATAATTACTTTTGATTCGGGTCAGTAATTATAATAGATAACAAGTGAAAGTTGGCCGCGGTATTCCCATGCTATGCACACGATGTATTGTACATTATATCAACATATACTCGAGAATAGTTGTCCAGCTAAACATGTATGTCAAAATTATCACATCTTCTGGTTTTAAATCAACAATTCTGACGGATTTTGTGCAAGGACAGTTTCGGGTTCCGTTTCGCTTTGGCCGATGCTTGCCGGAAGTACACTTATTTACCGGAAGTTGTCGTCTCCTCCGCAGGCCCTTCGATCTTCGACTACGCGCGCGGCTCGACACAAATGAAAAACAATAAAAAAAAAAATAGGAGCCGAATTTAAGACCTCGGTGTCGTACCGACCCGAGGTAATTAGCTGTATGTGTAACAAATACCACCAGCCAATAAGAATCAAGAAACTAAAGGCTTGTTTGACAATGGTTTGACTAGCATCAATGGAATGCGATTTAATCTATAAATGAAATATCAGTATTACTGGCAAGAATCTATGAAACTCCCAAAAACTCTCATCCTTTTTTGACTGGGGCGTAACTAAATGGCAATAACATAATCAGCATTATAGACATTCTTGCCATACTTCTTCTAATATCAAGTATCACTATAAAATGATATATATCATGTCTATTGTTCGAGTACCGTAAACTGTAATATTGGTCTTGAAAACAGAAACTATTCGGATGCTTTTCTTGTAGGCTACTTCGTAATTTGTACAAATATTTTCTGTATACTGCTACCGGTAGCTATATCCAGCCAAGGGAAGCGATGAAATTACTCGAGATCGCGGGGGTTCGAGATTAACGAATCAATGTCAAATTACAAAACAATTATTATTTGTATGTATCCAATCGTATTACAGTAAATTTCGGTCAAAGGAAGCAAAATTTGTTCGAGATGGCGTGCAGTTCGTGTGAAAACAATTTCCAACAGTATGGGCAGACCCACGAGAGTTCAACTGACAAGCGAGTCAGTAACAGTTCATTTTGTTTTCGTCGAGTCATCTTTATATTGATTATAAAGAATGTCTCGCTTTGTAAACTATTAAATATTGATACGTATTCCACCTACCGATAGAAACTAGTCTTCAAATTTCACCTTTCTTTTAAAGCTCGCTGGATTGGTCGTCAAACCACGAGTCAAGAGGATCGACGACAGTATATGAACACTTTAATATTTTAAGCAGTCCAACTACAATATTGTCTCAAGTTACAATCTAGCCCACGGTCGACGTCCGAAGGAATTACAGAAAAGTACTTAATCGCTTTATTTAATCACGGAAATGTCAAACCAACAAGAATTATTTCACTCTTGACGAAAATATTCCGGCTACGAAATTTTGGTGGAATCAATTCGACTGCTGAACCAACTGTTGTGTTTCTATTTAACTTCGCGTCACAATTTATTTGTTTAATATATAACAAACGTGACCTTCTGTGACGTATATCTACATTTTTATCAAAACATGGTTCTCACAAAAGACAGTAGACTTGAAAGCACTGTATATGGTATGACTTGATATGGTCCACTGTTGGTGGTCGACAACCTGCAGTGCCAGTTATACTAACAAATAATTCTTATTTAGTGATGCCAATTTAAACAAAGAGCAGAGCCCAGCAAATAAATTTAAAACCAAACATGCTGTCAAATTGACGCCATATTTATACAGCAAGTTAATAGCCAAACTTGCCGAACTTCAGATATCATTTTCTCTTTGACATAATGTTACTTTGGTATAATGTTACAGATAAACATACTTTTTAAGTTTGTTTGCCGCTTGAGAAACATATCAAAGATTAAAACGTCGTAACCAAGCGGGAAAAGTCAAAAGTATATTCATTAGTTTGAGCGCGTGTTATGTAACATACAAAAGATTCTCCTCTGACTTAATTCAGTTTGGGTAAACTATGCTTGCCCGAAGGGGACAAAATTGTGAACATGTACATATCATTTCCATTACCCAAATATCATTTCCATAGGTCCAAATATCAGTTTCAATCCAAATTCGTCGAAGTTGAGAAAAAAATCGTCAAAGTCGAGTACAAAATCGTCAAAGTCGAGTACAAATTCGTCGATGTCGAGTTGAAATTCGTCGAAGTCGAGTTGAAATTCGTCGAAGTCGAGTTGAAATTCGTCGAAGTGGAAGTTGAAATTCGTCGAAGTCGACAAACAAATCGTCGAAGTCGAATGCTAAAACATTTCTTCGTCCAGTATGATAATTTTTTTATAATATATACTGATACGTCATGATTATGCAAATAATTATGTCGAATCGATGCAACGATAATGCAACGTATATGATAAAGCCCAGCAAATGACTTTCAGACAATTAAGACATAACAAAACTATAAAATTTATTGGCTAACCCTTCGTTGTATTGTTTACAACATGTTCAGAGCAATTAAACTTATTTACAAGTGTGTATTATACAGATATACAAATAGTTTCAAACGGTTTTTCAAATCCAAGCTCAATCTTTGCTCGACTCTAATTACTAACCATTATATATCTTTAATTTGCAATTAATATTTTAATGGAAGGTACCGGTTGTTTTAATCCTTCCTCTTATTCGCTTATTTGAATATTGGAACCGTTTGAAACTATTTGTATATCTATATAATACACACTTGTAAATAAGTTTAATTGCTCTGAACATGTTGTAAACAATACAACGAAAGATTAGCCAATAAATTTTATATTTTTGTTATGTCTTAATTGTCTGAAAGTCATTTGCTGGGCTTTATCATATACGTTGCATTATCGTTGCATCGATTCGACATAATTATTTGCATAATTATGACGTATCAGTATCTATTATAAAAAAATTATCATACTGGACGAAGAAATGTTTAGCATTCGACTTCGACGATTCGGATTTGTTTGTCGACTTCGACGAATTTCAACTTCCACTTCGACGAATTTCAACTCGACTTCGACGAATTTCAACTCGACTTCGACGAATTTGTACTCGACTTTGACGATTTTGTACTCGAGTTTGACGATTTTTTTCTCAACTTCGACGAATTTGGATTGAAACTGATATTTGGACATATGGAAATGATATTTGCGTAATGGAAATGATATGTACATGTTCATAATTTTGTCCCCTTTGGGCAAGCATAGTTTTGCATTCAAAAGAGCTTAAAGGCTACAATTTACGGTTGAACAATAAAGGTATTTACGAACTTGGTTCACGAAGCTCTAGAGATATTGGCTGTGGTGTCTTCATTGGATTGATGTCTGTTAGCTGCGCCTCTTTCACAAGCGTGTTCGTTTTAATCAATTAATCGACGACAAATAGATTTTTTCTTCATGATTTTGTAGCTAATAATTTTGTGCCAGGAGAGAATTGCTGTAAATGCTTATGTCTTATGAACAGGACTTTGCCTCGACTCTGCATCGCCCGAAACTTTAGCATTTAATACATCACGGTTGACCGCTGTCGAAACTATAAATTATATTTGTAGGCTACTTGTGCGAGAAAGCTACGAAATATCGTAGGTACTGATTGCAAACTACTTGTGACAACGATGAAGATTGCCCTAAGCCTAGCGCTATTCCCACAGACTTCAATTTTCTTTAGACATCCGTATATTATTTCGTTTAGAAATTTGCGAACATACAGCAATCTATATTTATATTTCATTTTGACAAGTACATTTGCAACATAAACAATCTGTGTGATTGGCCAATTTTGACATCTGTTTAAAGTGGGCGTAGCCCGCAGGCTAGGTGGGCGGAAATGGTTTGGCATGGGGTTTCGTGCAGGCTCTCCTTTCTCTGAGCCGCTATGCAGGCTAGGAATGAAATGCGACGTTTACACCATTGTACATGCAAGAGCATGCAAAATGACTTTCACATTTCGGGGAATATTTTGAAGCATATTCGAAGGGAATCGAAGCATATACTTGTCCAAATTGTCTATGTTTTATTAAACGAAGGAAATTCGACCAAATGAACAACAAGGCCTGACAAGGCGTAGCACTGTCGCTTTCTTTTATTGAACGTTTTGAGGATTTTGCGAATATATGAATGACGGGTTAATAGAATTTTTCTAACCCATGCACCGATTATTACAAAATCCTCAAAACCTTCAAAAATAAAGCGACCGCTATACGCAGGCTAGACAAGGCCCGCATGAAGGCGAGCAAGCTACCGATCAGATATGTCAAATTAAGATCTTGTAGGAAAAGTTTATTTAGTTTCAACTTGACAAGCTAAATCCCTTATCTTTGAAATTTCTTCCTTTTTTCTTCTAACCGCAAGTGCAAGTATTTGTGCTTTGTCAAAAAATTTGATTTGTGGTAATTTTCATATACTATAGTTAGTATAGTCGTCTGTTAGTATTCAGATCAATTTTGAGAACAACAGCTAGTGCAACGTGCACTAGATTCAGCCCGAGATTCGTCATTTTCCCAACGTAAATCTGGGGCAGCATCGCTAGGGACGACACAACGAGCATTTGTTATGGGTCCCTGGCATCATGGGCCCCTTGAATTAATGAAAATTGAGAAGAAAAAAAAACACGCTCAAATACATGACGGTCTATAAAACGGCGACCTCTAGAACAATTTTGTTTTCGCTAAGCCATGATGTTGTGATAGCATGAGTTACATTATTTTAAGCCAAGTTATTGAATTCGGGCAAGGAAAATATATTAGTTAGAGAACTTGAAAATATATATGCATGCAAAAACCCTCGCTTTGCTGACAAAACAATTGTATTTTCCGAACATGCTTGAAGTATTTAAAGTATAGTTGGTAAGACAATAGTTTTATTAAGACTATTTTTTAAGAATTGAAAATTCCCCAAAAATATCACTTTTAATTACAAGATTATCAATTTCCCAAACGTATAACATATATATATATATGTTAGGTATGTTATTTTTCGTAATATAAGCTTCAATTTAATGTAAAATTCAACCATGCACAAACGCTTCGCAAAACGTTTTAAAATATTTTATATAAAACTAAACTGCTGATAAATTTTGAGATTATTAAAAAAAGGTGATCAATTTTAGATTAGTGTCAGATTAAGATTAGACTAGGGATAGATTAAGATTATATTAGGGTTAGGGGTTAGAGTTGGAGTTATAGATTAGGGTTAGGTTCATCTATCCCAATAAGTTATAATTGCGCGAATTTATTGTGTTGATAATTTCGGACGTGTTTAACAATTTACTCATGCATATAGTAAATTCAAAGATCGAGCTCATGCTGGCTATTTCGCTGTCGCCATGCAGTCGTTAAAATGTAAATTATAAATTAGATCGATCAGTGTTCGCTATTCATGACAGTCCGCTTTGAGATCAGTGAGGATGACCATGCACCCACGCCCGGTAACGCACGTCCGCGATTATTGATGACTGAACTTTAGACTTCGCTAATTCTTTCCTTTCCCCTGGGGTAAATAACTGGTCGGCATTAATACCCTCGCCCCGGGCTTACGCCCGGAACGGTGCTCCGCGCCATTGGCTTGGGGACAATGCAGACAGTAGTGAGATGAAGTGGTTTTTGTTTCTCTAGTAGGCCTACTGTAGATGATGATTGTCCATTCTTATATCATACAGTGTAAAAATACATCACAAATTGCTTTATTTACCTATTTAAATGTCATAATATCTCATATCGCATAATATCAAATGCGTCTCAAGACACATTTTGCATTCGCAAATTCCCCCGCAGGGTCTCTCTCAGATGTCGCTCATTCGTTGTTCTTTTTGAAGACTCAGCACGCCCCTGATGTAATTTTTGATGTAGTTTTTGCCAGACATAGAACTAAATAAGTGGTTAATTGCACAATTCTTCATGCAAGTGATTTTTTTTTTTTACTGTATTCATATATATAAGTCGTTCTATATGAAACCTCTTACCCCTGTCTTCCTTCGGACTATAAGCAGTGCATCACGTTTCGATATGTGTTGTCAAATCACAGTGGGGAAAATTAATCAATTGTTATTTGTCTAATTTGGATAATATTAATAAATTGGCCTGCCGGCAAAATCGGTAAACGAAGTCCATAATTTGGAAAAAACCCCAGGTTTTTGACTTTAGTTTATATATATATATATATATATATATATATATATATATATATATATATATATATATATATATATATATATATATATATATATATATATATATATATATATATATATATAATTTCGCTTACCTCAAAATTCCGCAACAGTCTGTTTCATCAGTAAATAATCATCAGGCGGTATGACAAGTTTCGAAAATAGGACTGCTTATATGTGTTTTGGCCGGAATGTGGGTGTGTGTGGGTGAAACAAAGCATGCATTCATCTATTGTTTGCGTTGTTTACGCGGAAATGCCTAATCGAGTTGTGGGAGTGTATTGTTTGCGTTGTTTACGCGAAATTTCTTCCTATGTCTGCACGTAGATATAATTTCCATTCTTTTATTGAGTAAACAGTTTTGGTTTTCTTTCAAAATGCAAAATTTTTCTTCTAAACATAAATTACATCGTTTTGATCCTCCCGTATACGAAATAGCGCGTTTCAAAATTTGCCAATTGATATTAAAATCTTTCTTGCTATCTTTCAATGTCCAAATATATTTCGAAAGCTCAGTTTTGTTTGAGTGCTCTTTATGCTCGAAAGTATAGTTATGGTTAGCCAAACGCTCTTTAAATGTAGTTGATGTCATGCCAATATAATTCATGATCGTGTTAGGGTTGCTTGTTGTGACTGTTGCTTTGTATACTATGTCCTTAGTCATGCATTGTTTCTGAAGTGGGCATATTGTGTTTTTCGAACAACTGCAATTGACAGTGTCCTGTGCCTTGTTCTTCCTAGCTATATGTGCATTGTGCTTATAGTGATTATAGACCTAACATTGCTCATGCAGCTATAACTTACTTTTACCGTATTTCTGTTAAAGATCTTATGCACCTTGTGGTGCGAAGGAAAGTGCTTGTCGATAAGGTTAAGAAAATTACGCCCTATGTTAGTGCTGACATTCATGCTAAATAGTGGGTTGAACCAAATGATATTACGTTGCCTATTTCTGCGTGCTTGCTGTGGTGCATGTTGAGTGTATAGTTAAGATCATGATTAAAGTTGCTATGGTCAAGTGCGTTTTGGTATGCAGGTGCAGATTCCATAAATGTTTGCTCATCTGATGAAAGCATTGCGATGCGCTTGTTAACTGATGTAGGAAGCTGCCTTATAATGCTAGGTGGATGATTGGAGTACCTATTTCTGTATAGCGGATCGTCATTGGGCTTCCTATAGGGCCTATATTTTCCGTTGTTAAGATTGAAAGTTACATCTAAAAAGTTCACTATGCGTAAATTTAATTCGGCGGTGATTTTTAGGTCAAACAGCTCGAAAATTTTGTGGAGTTCTTTTCTTGTTTTGTCTGCTAAACCTGCCGATTTACTTTTTATAAGAGCCAAACCGTCGTCTCTATATAGGCCGATGCTTTCTTTACCAAACTTCTTACTTAGGTGATTTAGGATGAAAAGGCCATTTGAAGAAAATTAATTCATCTCCCAACATTTTCATTTTTGCAGACAAAACTAGAAATATTTATGAAGCCTCGCTCGACACATACAACAAGCTCTTACATGACAACATTACAAAAACATATAAACATGGATCCGAGGACACTATAGACGAAATTGACTCTGAACTAAAAGACATTTCGAACAATTTAGGAATCGGCGACAGAATTGAAAAAATGAAAAAACGTGAAGCATTTATATCTTTAAAAGACCACAAAGAAAATTTCGAGAACAATCCAAAATGCCGGCTAATTAATCCCGCAAAAAGCGAATCAGGAAAATTGAGCAAAATTATTTTAGATGAAATTAACTCCAATTTGAGACAAAAACTGAATTTGAACCAGTGGAGAAATACAAAACAAGTAATTGAATGGTTTGGAAATATAAAAGACAAAGAAAGACATAGTTTTATTTCGTTTGACATCGTTGATTTTTACCCATCCATTTCGGAAAAGCTTTTGGACCAAGCCTTATCTTGGGCTTCTAATTTAACTACCATTTCGGATAATGATATTTTGATCATAAAACACGCCAGAAAATCTCTGCTTTTCAACACCGGAAAACCATGGACAAAAAAAGATAGTGAAGGTTTATTTGACGTCACCATGGGCAGCCACGATGGCGCCGAAATATGCGAATTAGTTGGCCTTTTCATCTTAATCACCTAAGTAAGAAGTTTGGCAAAGAAAGCATCGGCCTATATAGAGACAACGGTTTGGCCCTTATAAAAAGTAAATCGGCACGTTTAGCAGACAAAACAAGAAAAGAACTCCACAAAATTTTCGAGCTGTTTGACCTAAAAATCACCGCCGAATCAAATTTACGCATAGTAAACTTTTTAGATGTAACTTTCAATCTTAACAACGGAAAATATAGGCCCTATAGGAAGCCCAATGACGATCCGCTATACATAAATAGGTACTCCAACCATCCACCTAGCATTATAAGGCAGCTTCCTACATCAGTTAACAAGCGCATCGCAATACTTTCATCAGATGAGCAAACATTTATGGAATCTGCACCTGCATACCAAAACGCACTTGACCATAGCAACTTTAATCATGATCTTAACTACACTCAACACGCACCACAACAAGCACGCAGAAATAGGCAACGTAATATCACTTGGTTCAACCCACCATTCAGCATGAATGTCAGCACAAATATAGGGCGTAATTTTCTTAACCTTATCGACAAGCATTTTCCTTCGCACCACAAGCTGCACAAGATCTTTAACAGAAATACAGTAAAAGTAAGTTATAGCTGTATGAGCAATGTTAAGTCTATAATCACTAAGCACAATGCACATATAGCTAGGAAGAACAAGGCACAGGGCAAGGGCACTGTCAATTGCATGCAGTTGTTCGAAAAACGCAATATGCCCACTTCAGAAACAATGCATGACTAAGGACATAGTATACAAAGCAACAGTCACAACAAGCAACCCTAACACGATCATGAATTATATTGGCATGACATCAACTACATTTAAAGAGCGTTTGGCTAACCATAACTATACTTTCGAGCATAAAGAGCACTCAAACAAAACTAAACTTTCGAAATATATTTGGACATTGAAAGATAACAAGAAAGATTTTAACATCAATTGGCAAATTTTGAAACGCGCTATTTCGTATACGGGAGGATCAAAACGATGTAATTTATGTTTAGAGGAAAAATTTTGTATTTTGAAAGAAAACCAAAACCGTTTACTCAATAAAAGAATGGAAATTATATCTACGTGCAGACATAGGAAGAAATTTCGCGTAAACAACGCAAAAAATACACTCCCACAATTCGATTAGGCATTTCCGCGTAAACAACGCAAACAATAGATGAATGCATGCTTTGTTCCACCCACACACCCCCACATTCCGGCCAAAACACATATAAGCAGTCCTATTTTCGAAACTTGTCATACCGCCTGATGATTCTTTACTGATGAAACAGACTGTTGCGGAATTTTGAGGTAAGCGAAATACTACATTTGCTCTATCTTTATGATATTGAGCACTCTTTGCGTTTCGTATACACAAACCTACTCGTATATATATATATATGTATATATGTATATATGTATATGTATATATGTATATATATATATATATATATATATATATATATATATATATATATATATATATATATATATATATATATATATATAATATATAAACATTTATATAAATCAATCAATGATACATCAGAGCTCATATAACAACTTTTTATTACGTTTCGGGGCAAGCCCCTTCTTCAGATTACATGTGTACACTTGATTTCAACTATTTAAACTGTCCATACCCTAATTATAATAATTCGCTTGATTAACTCTATTGTTCAAACAAAGTCTTTTAAATTCAACCCATGCGGTTCAAACTAATTCAGTTTATATGCCCAAAAACCTTCTCTTTGTGTGGGACATGCAACATTAGTTTTATCAATAATTTTAACTTTCACATCTTGCATCCATTATGACCTTGATCAAAAAAATGAGCATACAAATGCTCGCCTGCCATGCCCCTTTCACCTCTCCCATATCTATTCATGCATATATATATATATATATATATATATATATATATATATATATATATATATATATATATATATATATATATATATATATATATATATATATATATATATCACTTACTAGGGGCAATTCATAATCATTGTGCTTTTCCAGAGTCTGTGGACATACATTCCCTATTTGAATAGCATCTGCATGACTAATTCTAAAGACAGAAAAAAACAAGGATTTAGCCTATTTGGTCAAAATACAAAGTGTCATTCTGTTGAGCACCAGATGACTTTACTCGTCAAAGGAAGAATCCTACACATTAATGGGTCAACAATTATTACATGAATATTTTGATGATCATTTTACTTTGACTAGAAAGTTATAGTTCTGGGAAATAGCCTACCGGGAAACATATTCTTGAAATAATGGTTCAGAGGTGTGGTTCAGGTTGACAACCTTCTTCTGAACAGGATTTAGGACAGGATGAAATTGAAATATTTCAACATCTTTTTTAAACTCTGTCTTGTAGCTTCCAGGAACATGTAGTGATGGCATTTTTAAAATGTAACTTAAATGATCAAGAATCCATTCAATATTGTTGTCCTCGGCTTGCTCAACAACTTTCTTTGCCCTTTTAATGCCAGTCCCTTTAACGACTTCAGATAGTCACAACCACTCAAAACACACTTGACTTGAAACTTTTGAAGTGCATAACTGGACTTCTTAAATTCCAGAATTTTTCACACTTTCCAAATCTATTAGATCACCACTTCCATCACAACGGAACTTGAATATTACCTATAACAAACAATTCACTAATTTAAGATTAACCCACACCACACAGTGTACTATCATTATAATATAAGCAAGGTTTTGCATATAATTATGCACTTTGATAGTCCAAAGTGCATAATTATATGCAAAATCTTGCTTGTATTATAATTTCTATATCAAGTAAATGTACAGTCACTGTCTGCTTACATAGGGATTTTGAGAGGAAATAAATCTGCAGTTGTCTATTTTATGGAGGTTTCTGATATAAAGATAGCTCAATGAACATATGGAATTATCCAAATGAGGCATTGAGGAATTTTGGGGTTTGATTGTGTAATACTCTCTTATTGACAAGTAAAATCACCTGGCATTAGACAAAGTAAAATAATAAAATAGGGTGCATTTGGGTACATTGAAACTCATTGGGTCAACATACCAACTACTGCAACAAACTGTAAAACAACTAAAATTGTCCCACTCATTAAAGCAAGATTAAATTTTCACATGAAACTATTTCATGCTCACTAGGCTTTCTCACTGTGCGAGCTAGTCTGGTTGCATATAAACCGCCCCTTGGCAGGGTTTAAAAAAACAAACCTGATCACATCCATAAACAAGTAAATCAGAATCTTCACTTATGGCTATGTCTGCAAATCCATTCTGTTGCAGGAAGGCTATTTGAGCATCTGCTTCAAAAGGTGCCACAATATATGTGATATGTCTTTCTCTACATAACTGTAATATCAAATAATTTCAAATAGAAATAATAAACACAAGCCACAGTCATGACTCTCTGGTCATGACTCATGAGTGAATTACAGTATATCAACATCCCTACCAGAAAGGTTATTTATATTGTCCCTTCTTGGAAAAAATGTAACATTTTTTTTTTAATTTAATTCTCCCATGCATAAAAAAAGCTACTTAAAATATATTCCAATAATTTAAACGATTTGGAGCTCTACTAGAAATCTTCATAGACTTTTTATATTCGCAGTTTACCTTGATCAATTCAAGAGCCATTTTGGTCAATACATTTGCCCCCTGCTTGAGAAAACGTACAGCTTCGTCCCGTTGATTTTCATTCCACAATTGTAAACCAGTGCGAAGGTTTTCGTCTCGTGCTCTATATATTTCAAAGGAACAGATTTATTATAACAAGATATACAAATTATAACAAGACGAACTACTCTCAAGTCTCAAACACTTGGAGGTCATACCTTGCCCGATTTTCATTTACTATTTTCTCTTGTAACTTTCTGCCATCCATAACAACAACTGCAGTGACGTTATTCTCCTCTAAAACATCCAAATATGCCGCACAGAGCTCAATGCATCTAATAGAAGAATATAAACATGTGTCAGACTACCTCAACCTCGAGGAGAATATATAAATATTTAATGATTGAACTTACTTTTTATTGTCGTTCCTTATCACGACGTCTTCAGCGAACAAACTAGCACCTTTGTGAAGCCAGCAATATGCATCCACTGCCGCAACCTTTCCAGAAAATTCCGATATTCGGATTTTTTTTGTGTTTAAAAGAGGCAAAAGACCAGTGATTCCCATCGCCTTAAGACACACACACCACGAAAGTCGACTGGAATATGAGCGCAATTTAATTTTCAACCAGCATGCTCTGCGCGCTCGTGTCGCACACCGCCTGCTTGATGTTGTAGATAAGGGAGTTGCAAAAATATCCCAGAATTTTAAATACAAACTGTACGAATCATTTCCAGATTTAAGATATGAATTGTTACATCAATCAGAATTATGTGAAGATTGAACATTTAAAGTGCCTATGCAACGAAATTTTTACCTAAACAAGCCAAATTACTGACTAAATTACTGACATCTAAACAAGCCAAATTACTGACTTTGTTGCACTCACTAAGTGTACCAAGTTTTATTGAATTTTATTAAATACTCACCAAAATATCATACTTTCTTGTTATTGCCATTATCTCAACTCATACTTGTGACGTCACAACTCAAAATATAGAAAGTGCGACAACTTGAGAATGAGATATGACGAAACTGTAAACGTCATTCTTCATCACTCCAGCAGTACTTTTTAAAAAAACAATAAAAAATGAGGTAAAAATTTCGTTGCATAGGCACTTTAACCAAGGATTGCATGCAACAAAGTGAGAAATTAATAATTATTTACATTAATTATACATAGCAGTTTTCTATTCAAAGGCAAGGCAAATATGTATATGTACAGTAGCCAGGTCTAATCTGTAAGTATTTTTTAAAGTCAAGCAACATTGCCTAATATGGAATGCAAAACCTGCAATTGTTAACTGTTATAAGTTATAACTAAGTATTAAGCGAGGTTATGATCTGGGATCGGAGCAAATCACTATTTTTAGTAATTATTTGAATTTACCAATCTGCTGACAAAGGCATCAATTACTATTTTGCTTGTCAAATGTACTTTACTATTAATTAACCCATTGAGTGGCAGCACTCTCCACTTGATGTTGAGAAAAATAGTCTGGAATTAGACAGAGTGAAATACTCTGGCATTTAAACAGAGTAAAATTATAAAGTAGGGCGCATCAAGGTGCATTGCCACTTAAAGGGTTAATCGGTTACTGAAAATCAACCAATACAATAAATATATTTTATGAACCATATGTACAGTAGGATAAATTAATTTTATACACCATATAATATATGAGTTGAACATTTTAGCAATTGTTTCTATTTTTAGACTCAGAGTTAGTCTGTTAGGATTAAAGTTGGGAAAAGGGTTCGGGTCTGGTTTAGGATTTGGGTTAGGGCATGGTTAAAGAATTTGGTTCTGCAAAACCTCATTACAGGCAGAGAAATGGAAGGAAGCAACTACAGAGATTGATCTTCCATCTCATTGTTATTGGGATCATTAAAGAAGAACCAGCTGGTACTGCAGACAGGCCTTCTATTGTTTTGGCAACAGGTAACACAAAGAAACTAATGGACGGTGAGGAGACAATTCTATATTGACATGCAATTATGTCATATTAAGATTGTTACAAAATCATCAACAATTCTGATCAAGTTTCTAGTAAAACATATCATGTTTTAGGAAGAGTTTCTATTTTTAGACATTTGTTATACTACATTATATTGTAAAGCCTCACCCAAAATGTAACCCTTCCCCTAATGCTAACCCTAACCTTATTTAATGATAAAACTTGTAGTTCAGTGGCACAAGACCCAAGCAAGAACTGTGTTAATAGCAAAACTGTTATCTTTTTTTGCCAACAGACCTTGCACAATTATTTTTGACACTGAAGTATGATCTTTCAATTCGACTGTTTTGTTGCTAGTACAAAAGTCGCATTTGTCCTCACATTCTGCAACATTCTCCTCAGAATACAACAAGATTTGCTTGTGCCGACACATGTTATTGTCACAATAGTTAACAATTTGGTTAAGCAAATTGTACTTATGTTTTTGATACTCTTTGTCCTCAATTTTAACAATATTGTGAAGACGGAAAGACCTATCCTCATGCTTAAAAAACAATGTACAAGCAGCAGGCTCTCCATCCCTTCCAGCACGGCCAATTTCTTGATAATAGTCTTCAAGACTCTCTGGAAATGACATGTGCAAAACAAACCGCACATCTTTTTGATCAATACCCATGCCAAATGACTTAGTAGCACAAATGACATGGGCATGACCATCAGTCCAAGCTCGCTCATGCTTTTTCCTTTCGGCATCGTACTGGGCACCATGGACAAAAACCGCATTGATGTTGGCTGTTTTAAGTTCATGTGCAAGATCAACAGTATCTTTCCGGCGTGCACAATAAACAATACCACGCTGTTCCTTATAATTTTCATTGATGTAGTTGGCAATTTGTCTTTTGGGTTTATCAAGCTTTGGTACAACGTTTAATAACAAATTATTTCGTGAACTTGTCACTTTTACTATTTCAGGGGATTCCATTCTCAATGTTTCCACTATTTTACTCTGGACTGTACTCGTAGCTGTACCAGTAAGAGCAACAATAGGTACTTTGAAATCTTTAAGCAGTCCAAGTTTAAGGTAATCTTCACGGAATCCTTGTCCCCAAACATCTATGCAATGAGCTTCATCAATTGCAATAAAGTTCAATTTTGCACTATCACTCCATTTTTTCAAAACATTCAACAGTTTTTCAGACATGATACATTCTGGACTGGTAAAGAGTATTACTTGAGACAAGTCTTGACGACACAGGGAATTTATTACAAACTGCATCTCTTTGTCGGTTAATGATGAATTATAGAAAAATGCTGGTATTTGCTTTTGTCTTAGTTTCTCACACTGTTCTTCCATGATGAATTTCAAAGGCTCAATGACAATTGAAAGTCCTTGATTCAGAATCGCAGGTAAAGTGTATACTACACTTTTCCCACCTCCAGTTGGGATAAGTGTAAGAGTATCCTTCCCTTGCAATATGGACTGAATTGCTTCTAGTTGACCATAGCGAAATGAGTCATATCGATACAAATAATTCAGTAATGATAATTCCCTATTTTCCTGGACAAGAATGGCACTTATTCACTTATTTCTGGTTGGGATGTTTGGCAACTTGACAGATTTGGTGCTGGCAAAATGGTGGTAGGTGTTTTCTAAAAAAAAATACAACAAGTTTGGCAAAAATATTTACATACAATGGACATTGATGACATGAACATCTAGTATGAAGACAATTGAGGAAAATATACTATAAAACATTTGAAATTGGCAAAGCTGACCCTGGAACATTTATCCAGTACTTTACGTGTTTAATTAAACACCTATTTTTATATTTCAAATGCAAAGCATGTATTCAAATATATCAAGCATACCTATAACCCTGTAATCATGTCATCATGGTCAGACCTTGTGGTCACAGCACGTTTTAATAGGAGAGCCAGAATACTGGCTGAAAAATTTAATATTTTGGTATGCAGGGGCATTTTGATATATTTATATATTGCCTTACCAATTTGTAGTACATTGGTTCTGCATGCACTTTGTCGTGAGCTTTCCACAATTGGAACGTGCAGTTCATTGAGTTATTATTCACATTCACTTTCATGCCTTCACCACTATTCTCCAGTTTTGGCAAGGAAACTTTATGGTCTAAATATAACCCAAACAACTTTGCTGCCTCTTTCTCGTTTGAACAACACAACACCATGCTCTCACCATCGCTTTCAACATCAAAAATCTTGTAATTACCAAAATCCTATATTAAAACACACATTCATTGTAAAATACATCCGCAATTCAAAGTATAAAGCCGAAAAAATTGTACCTACCGAATTTTTTCTCTGTTCTGAAAGGGCTATCAAGTTTTCCTTGGTTTCATTTGCAGCAAATTTTCTCAAACATTTCACTCCGTTTTTCAGCGCATTATCATCGAATTCTGTGCCTCTGTGTCTAATTCGGTAATGTTGTTGAAGGCCTACTTGACTAAATATGTCTGTTGTTTGTGAACCACAGACAGAACAGCACGTTTTCCCGCTCCGCAAAGCCAAAATAAATTGCCTTAGTGGAGATGAATAATTCAAACGCAACTGAGCCATTTTGCCAAACTGCTCGAGAATCTGCACTCCCCCCGGTTTAACGCCATATTGGAACAAAAATTGGGCAGAGGCTTCCCCTATTTTTCCCTTCACTTCCCCTCGCCCGCGCGCCGATTTTCAGCGGTTGTCTTCATACCAGATACCTTCTAGCGCAATTTCAATTCCTTCGAATTTCATATTCTTTGAAACTATAAAAGCCTCTGCGGAGGAGAGAGCTCTCTCGACTCCTCTTGTGTGAAGTTGAAGACCTAATCTGGGGCCGTAAATCGCCTTAAATCGCTGCGATATAATGTGATTTTGGGCGATTTTAGGCGATTTAAGGAAAAACTGGGACTTTCAAGCACTGCGATTTAGTGCGATTTCAGGCGATTTAAGAAAAAATTCTAAATTTTAGGGATTGCAATTTAGGTGTTTTCAAAGAAATTGAATTCTATATTTTGCTCCGGTTTCCTCCCACAGGGCAAAATTGGCAGGGTGGGTTAGGATAAACACAGTTAGGAAAGTAATATCATATCCTCATTGTTGTAAAGATAAATAGTCTAGGCTAACATAAGTAATCATAGTACCTGATGTAATCGATCACTGAAAAGCTCCAATGTGGCGAGTGAGCTGAATAATAATGTAATGTTTCCACACACATATTTTTTATTATTATTATTATTTTAAATTTCCAAACTGGCAGTAACAACTGAATTACTTTGGAATTACAGGGTATAAGAACATAGGTATTCAATCTATTCTATATTTACAGGTAAAAATAGGTAAGTTAGATAAAAATAACGATAATAATCTAAAGTTTACTTATTATTATAAGCACGAGACGCAGCAGGAATGAAACTGTTCGAAAAACGTTCAGTTCTACACCTAGGTACTAATAAGTTGGGATAAGACCTCAGATTATAAGTTTGAAAACTTTTAGGCGGTACTAAGGCATTCAGTTTATGAGTGGGTTCCAACATCTTCGAAAAAAGTCGCTTGCAATGGACAGTTCTACGTTCGTAAAGAGTCATCAAGTTAGCTTTAAGCAAACATTCAGCATAGATAGTCCCAGGGAAAATAATTTTTAATGCCCTTTTTTGTATTTTTTCAGCTTGATCACTCAGGTAATGAGGAAGGCCATAATGCCACACCTGACAAGCATATTCGACAATTGGTCGAATATGTGTACAATAGGTTGAGATCAGAATATGAGAAGGTAAAGCATTTCTTTTAAGAAGGCGCAGACCGTACAAACGCTTCGCGGCTTTCTTGCAAATGTAGTCAATATGGCAGTTCCATTTGAGGTCGTCCGAAAGGACAACGCCCAATAGTTTGGCCTCGGAAACGACGTCGACCTCTTGACCGCGAATGGTAATAGGGGCAAACGATGGAGTAAGCTTAGAAAAGCAGACACGCAATTCTTTGGTCTTTGATACGTTTAACTTCATATTATTGTCTGATGACCATTCAGAGCAGCTGATGATGTTAGCGGGTAACTGGGAAGGGGAATTGTTTGATATTATTTCCCAAAGGCTAGTATCATCGACAAATTTAACAGTTTCATCTACTAAAGCCAAGTCATTTATCATGATCAAAAATAATAGCGGGCCAAGCTTCGTTCCTTGTGGGACGCCGGCGTTTAAAAACTTCCACTCAGAAAAGAACTGACCAACACGGGTTCTTTGTTGTCTGCCTGTTAGGAAGTTTGCGATCCAGTTGAGTAACACGGGATGAATTTCCATGTCTTTCAATTTTTCCAACAGAATGTTATGATCTAATCTGTCAAACGCCTTGGAAAAATCAAGTAACCTTGTTTGTCAGCTGCTTCAAACCATTTATGTAGCATGTAGATTAATGCCATACTAGTGCTTGAACCCTTCAGCGAACCAAATTGCAAGGAATCAATTTTTTTTGAGACAGAGTCAAGTAACCATTTGTAGGGAAAGGATTCAAGAATCTTGCTGATAATTGGTGTGAGGGAGATTGGTCTGAAGTCAGAATCAACATCTTTAGGAGGCGAAGATATTTGAACTGGTGTAATATTTGCTGCCTTCCATATTGAGGGAACAAATCCTTCACGAACTGATGAATTAAAAATAGAACACAAAGGTCGACACAACACTGAAGCGTTTTCCCGGAGAAGCCAAGAAGGAATTTCATCGGGACCTGCAGATGAATGAAGTTTAGATGATAATAGGGCCTTTTCAGTCTCCTCGACAGAGATGCAGAAATCATCTGGAATGTCATATGCATTGTATGAAGCAAAATACAATTATTAGAACATGTATGTACATTTTATATAAAGCTAGGTTAACTATTGTATTTAACCTGATTCACATATAAAGCTCAATATTCATGAACTTTTCACCCATTCTCTATTTAGAAGCCATTGGGGTTCATTTTGGGGGTCATAGCAGGGTGTTAGCTAGCCCATATGCTGTCCGTTTGACGGACTCTTCCCAATTGAGGGCTTTTCCAACTGGGTCTACTGGAAAATTAGCACGTGTCCCCCAAAATTTTAACGTTCGGGCAAAAATCAATGCGAAATTGGTCAAAACCTAAATATTTCAATATTTTGTGAAAAAATGTTCGGATTTGGCGGAAAGTACGGAATATTTCTTTGATATCTCCTGAAAAATTTTTTTGGTGACCCCCAACCCCCCCCCCGCTCGCCAAGAATTTTGGGAAAAATATTCAGCTAAGTTCAGTTAAAACTTTCCCAATTTACGTTTAACGGACAAAATTTTTTTTTCTGGCTAACACCCTGCATAGCTACATTTATATACACCACAAATATTGTAAACAGTTAATATACTCTACTTAAGGGGCATGCACTACACATATCGAGTTAAAATTGCAAAATATAATAAATATTTGATTTCCAAAAAATCACAAGGGGTAGGGAGTAGAAACACACAATGTATTTATACAGTATAGCTGAATAGGCTATAATCCCATAATTTACCTTGTCACCCTTGTAAGTGAAATTGTCTTGTTTTGTATTGTATCATGTCAAAACTTCTTTATTTAGCTTGCATTTTATTTAAACTGTTTCAATCTCGTGCTTTCTTCATGCTACAAACATATTTATAAATTTTTTGATATCTACATCATATGATATCCCAGTGCCATATCCAGAAACAGTGTCGTCACGCATTCGGAAACTGTCGGAGTAATGCCGTAATGTTTAAATTACACGAAGTATATCGTATATAAATGGTAGGAATTCTAAATTATTTTAAAATTAAAACCACAAATGGCGCACTACATCGTGGTTTTAGGTTCTGCAAACAAGCAACACCAAAAGATCTATTGTATGGTATGTAAGATGTAATCATTGTTTTACTGTTTATTGTATATACAGGTCTGGAAAATTTAATAGACGAGAGTTGCAAATCGCTCATAACCTCACGTATATTTTTCGTTTGATAGCCACTATACTTATAACTAGGAGCTAGAGTATAACCATGCACATGTCGAAGTACAACCATTGTATACAATGCAGTGCTTGATCTTACATGCAACAGTGCACAAATTACACGATGACTTTATTATATAAATCAACACTCGTACTCATTGACTTTCGTAGTTTCCTACTGTTGTTATAATTAATGCCTGGTTCACACTGGTCGTAAGAATCGGGGATTTCCATTGTCTGTGATCATTGGTGTGTAAAATGTTTTCTCTGTCGGAAAAGAATACAATAGATCGTCGATGAATTACGATCAGTGTGAACCAGGCTTAAAGCCTGGTTCACATGTGTCTGCGATGTGTCGGCGGGCTATTGTCTTAGCAGTTCAACCAAATAATTCACAAAAGAATGCATCAACAGCTGTAAACAATGACGTCGCAGGCATATCGCAGACATGTGAACCAGGCTTAACAGTAATGTAGCTAGATTATAGATTAATTTGTTGCCCAGCCTCCATAGTCCATATAAATTGTAGCCCAGCCTCCATTTACACCAATAATGAAATTAGCTCATTCTGGTAACTAGCTCAATTTTGTTGCTTGCAGTGTATACAGCGATTTAGGAGAAATTCGACAATTTTAACCCGCGATTTAGGGCGATTTAAGGCGATTTACCGCCCCAGAGTAGGCCTTAATTGGGACAAACGCTGACAGAAATCAATCGAATAACGCCAACTTCGGCTGTCGCATCCTCGCCAAATTACGTTACATCCGAAGAGCGATAATTTTACATAATATACTTTTCAGAATTTAACAATATCTTCCTGCAGAAAATGCCGAATTGAAACTTACAAATGTCTAATCTTCCGAGGTTTGTGATCGGTATGAATGGATGGCCTTCAAACTCGAATTACACGCTGCATTGTCATTGGTCGGCTTTCAAAACAACAACAGGACATTCGCAGAGGCCATTCGCTAACTCCCCAAACGTTCGCTCTCTTACCGGAAATGTCCTGTTGCGGTTGTTTTGAAAGCCGACCAATGACAATGCAGCGTGTAATTCGAATTTGAAGGCCATCCATTCATACCGATCACAAACCTCGGAAGATTAGCACAAACCTCGGAAGATTAGAGATCG
>CACRXK020008293.1:0-21113 GCA_902702795.2 Paramuricea clavata
GGGGGGGGAGATTAAAATTTGAACCGTCGGAAAGCCATGAAATATATTTAAATTTGGCATGCTTAGCTTCCTTTCCCTTTCAACTTCCGCGTCTGCCTGTCAATTAACGCTGTTATAATTTACCTAAAAATCAGCTTGTTAAAATTATCTGAACTTCCTCATAAGCAAATAATGGTTGCTACCTACACTTTCCGATCGCTAAGTTCCTTTTCCTGTTTTATCTCATATTTTCCGAAGACGGGCTGCAAGAAACATAATAAATTTTGCCTATCCAGGGCCCATTAGGCGAGCTGGACAACTTGCTATTCAAATTGACATTAGTTTTTTTGCGACCGTGGAGAAACCAACGCAGGTCTATATACTAGTTACAATCACGGTAATAAGGCTTTGGTTATTCGATATTTTTTGTATTTTCATAAATTTATTTCGTCAGCAATAAATTACAGTCAAGTGTTATTTGACTTCTTTAATTAATTCTATAAGCTAAACAAAATTAAAGCGATATCTGAGAGGGATTTAAATGACATTACATTTGACAAATGAAAGGTTTGACCTTTACCATTTTCCGCATAATTTAAGTTCGTTATGTTACAAGCGTAGCCATGATTTATCGTCTATAAAACGTCAATATACAGTGGGTGAGAAATCGACGATAAATTTCCTCAGAGCTGTAATATCTTGCTAGCTCTGTAAATATTGTGTAACTTTTATTGTATTCTATATTTAATCAATAATGCGTAACTTTACTAAATTAATATTGCCGCCGATCTATGCGAGGACGTCTGCAGCTAGAAATGACGGGAATAGAATATATAGAGAGACCTCGCAAAAGCAAACTTCAATTTAGTCGAACAAAAATTTCAGGCAAACGAAAGGGAGAAATTGAGCTGCCTAATGGATAAAAGTTTAAGTCATACTTATACCCGGATGTAAAACCTTGAAAATCTACCGTATATCTTCACCTTTTGCCTACAATTCAAGTATTCAATTCTGGTGTCATCAACAAGCATGCCGTTTTATGTTGCGGAGAATGATTTAAATCTTTGGAAGTGCGAAAGTCAGTCAAAAAGAAACACGGCTTTTCGTTACCGTTCTAAGACTTGTTTTCAGACATCTTTGTTGATTTTGAGATTTAGTCCTTGCTTGATCACTGCTAAAACTTGAATATATCGATGTTTCCAATTAAATTCCAAAGTTGTACGTATTATTTTTGTAATTTCCCGCTCGTCGTCATCATCGCAGCTTTGCATCGAGGAATGAGAATTTGCACTGATCCAGGCAGGCAACAAGATATTAACCAATCAGTGAATCATGAAACCAATCTAAAAATTTGCAACTTTTGGGAAATCCTTTATGATTTTTGTGACATCCGTGCAGATATGTTACAAAAATAAACAAATTAAATATTATATTGTTATATGATATGTCATATCTGGATATAAATTCCATTGTATTCACTTTTGCAGCTGATTTTTATTTCCCTCTCCATTCCCTGGCTCATTTCCATCATCTTCTTCTCCATATTCGACACGAAATGCATCGTTTTTGAGCAAGCTTCAGTGGTCAACTGCACTCAAGATTTCTTTACCTCGAATCCCAAACACTGGGTCTTTGCTTGGCTCTTGATGTCAATCATATCGTCATCCCTTCTCCTTCGCATCGTACACCTGAATCACACGAAGTTAAACTACCAAACTGAGAAAGCAAAGAAGATCCTCAAAAAAGGCTACTTTGGTTCATTAATATTTCTACTTCTAATTTCATTGGTGTACTACGTATTTCGTATTTACACTACCAGATCGGAAAAGACGAGCGTGTCCATTTCAATCCTTGTGTTCCTGTGGCCTCCTGTCACTGTACTGCTCATCTGCTGTTTAAATTACCTGCCTCGCGTACATTGGACGGGAACAAGCCTACCACGTTTCACTTTGTTATGGTGGAAAGATTGTCTGGCCAAAAATTCCAATTTTGTCATTTACTGGTTAGCTCTCTTCATGTATTTTGTTGAGATAAGCTGTAAAGTTGCCTCCATCATGCTCGATGTAGCACTTGAAGTAGCCCCTCTGCTCCAACACAATTTTCCAGATAAGTCTGGGCACTTCCGGGGAATGCTGGTAATAGTAATTGGATTCAGATTGGCGTTCCACTTACGCCTTCTTTCCTTTTTCTGGCAAAAGCTTTTCCATGGAGAAAAGGATCTGTTCTCAGAGCCGAATGACAAATTGCTTGATGAACCGTTGGTACGAAAGCAACAACATGATGAATTGGAAAAAACTGTACAATTGGAAGAAATTATTTCTACATAAAAGATGCAGACTGTTTTTGTACATTAGCTAGTTCTCAAGTTCAATCTTGGACAAAACAGTAACATTAATTAAAGTGGTTATGCTGTGAAGTTTCACATCATTTTCTTGGAATCGTATTGTGAAGAAAATTTAAAATGTAGTTTCCTAGCGTACTTTGTTCTAGCACGATAAATAAATGACAAGTAACTGCTTGTTTATATTGGTGGTTTGCAATCAGTCCATTGGGATTTAGAGCACAGAGATATGGCAGCCATGCCAGAAGAAAACACGCTCCAAATCCAATAGCTGCCAATGATATTCTTTTGTGAGCGTTCCTCAAACATGGCCGCCATTATGTCAGATGCAAACAAAGAATAAGTAAAACCAATTTTTTGCAGTAATTCGCATTTCAGTAATTTGTATGTGGGTTGGTTTAGATTAAACTAATGTTGTTTATTACATGACTGGCGTGGTGTTCTTTGTTACTCATAAGGCTTATAAATTTAAAATACCAGTTGAAGGCTATTTAAAGGCTATATCTACATGGTGTTGCATAGCACTATGATGAACCGACGGGTGCGTACAACAAAGTACGTAGGAGAAGTATGACTAATTAGTAAATTGACAATGTTTTATGCAGTAATGCTCCTTGATACGATTAAAAGCATTTTTAGATTCTCAGGAGCAGAAAAATCTTGTGCTTAGCAACAGTATAGCTTGATTTCGAAAAGTCTCGTGTTTTTTATTCTGTAAGGCCTTCGAATATTATATATAGAGAGATCTCTTACAGCTTTTTAATTTGTCTGATACTGATTTCGAGAATTTTTTCTCGAAATTATCAGACAAATTAAAAAACTACAAGAGATTAGACCTGCTTTACAGTCAAAACACACACATATTATATGACTAACGAAATGACAAGCAAAACAAGCACCAACTCCTGAGAGGGCTTTCGACTGCATTCCTCAGCCAGCGAATTAAATTATGTATCATGCATAAATTATACAATGGCCTAACTATACGCATTTAGTTTATTCTGCATTTCTGCCCGGCAAAGCAGGACAAACCTCAATCAAATTTAATCAATTTGTCCTTGGGCAATGTACACTATTGGGCGAAATACAGGCCCAAGACAAAGCACTCGAGCAGGCAGACGTAGCCCTAATGACTAATTTATATACAGCTGATTCAGTTAAGGTTGTCCTTCCAAAACCTTAAACCTTAAACTTTGACCGTGCAAGGGATGATGGGTTTTCACATATTAATCCCTTAAACTCAGAAAATTGTCTTTGCAGCAATTATGTTTTCTGTCGTGAATCTTATATATGTCTTATAGGTATTCCTGCAAAGCCAAATTTCAAAGTTTATGAGTCTAAATAAGCAATAACCCATCATCCCTTGCGCGCTCAGAGTTTAAGGTTTAGGCTTTTGGAAGGACAATCTTAATTGAATTAGCTGTGTACTGTATAGCATAGGCAACAAACGACCCTCGATCGAAACGTTGACGTTTGGCTTATATTTTTCAGATAATTGTATATATCCTTCAGAAAACACCTACAAGTCTTGAATTTAAGACTATAAAATGTTTCATACAATATCATGTTTCATATCACTTGAAACGACATCATGATATTATAGTCTCGCTTGACTTCCAAAAAATGATGATGTCATTCCGTGAAGTGGTTGGGATTTTCCCATGTCATTTATTGACCCGTGCTCGCAAAAATATGAATATTTAATTCACAGTAATTATATGGTTTGATAGTTACACTGGACAGACCTCGTTCTGTCAACTGAGAACAAAGACGAAATGGCTGATCCCACCAGCGATGCAGAGACACATAAGACATTCGAAAGCGTTGTTTCGAGCCAAATCGAAGGCCAAGCGAAAGTTCAAGAAAATGATTCAAATATAGAAAACGGTAGACAAGGACGAAATCACTTTGGGAACAAATTGAGAATTTTAATTCGTTCTGATCGCGTCGACATATTTTTGAAGGTACTGTACTTCACTTCATTGTCTTTGAGTTGGTTTACAAATTTTATATTTTTGCTACAAAAGAAATATTACATTCTAGTCGTTTATAAGGAAAGATTGGATGAAACTATACTCACTGCTTTTGAAATTAAATAATTTATAGACTTAATCAGCCGATGAGATGACTTGTAAACGAAATGCTACCACCGTCAATTATCATATTATTTATACCGTTTTATCGATATATAAATCTAAACGTTTTTAATGACCTTCGGTATACATTTTATAGAACTCCTATATTTTATAGAGACTTTTAGTTACTCCAACACGGAAATGATTTATGTTATATAAATAAAACGAACTAACGTGTCGGTTAGCGATTTATATACTACGTACGTTGTCGTCTCGAAATTGATGTATATTTTCCGTTCTGTAAACCCAAGAAAGCTTTTAAACAAAAAGCAAAGACAATTATTTAAAAACGCAATCATATCCACATGGTGCTACATTGTTATATTTGACTGCTCAAGTGAAAGTTTTTGAGTCATTTCAAGACTTCCTGATTTATCTCGTGTTTACCCATGCATGACGGGTTGCGCATGCATGCATGTCATCCGTTGCTAAGTGAAAGTTGAATGATATGCAAAATTTTAGTTGTACAAATTAACCTCTTGGTTAGTGAAACTATTCTACAACACCATTTATATAATAAAATGTTAACAGAGTTTTGGGTAGCTAGTATATAAAGTAAATGACGAGCTATTTAGTCATTTAATATGCCGGAAAACAAAATGTATAAATATTAAATAAACAGCACCGACAAGTATGTTATAGGGAAAGTACATTTTATTATGCCGAGGGGGGGGGGAGGGTGAAGATGTTAAGGGGGGCACCGAAGTATTTTTGGGCATTAAAGGGGGAGGGGGGCTCTGAAAGTTCTCAATATACTGAAGGGGGGAGCTATAAACTTTTCAAAGTTTTGGTCCAGCAGGGGCCTGGAGTGTTCACTCCCACGGTAGTTAATAGAATAGATGGTTTGGAAACTCATTAGATTAACAATATAACTCATTATCTATGTTAGTGAACATTCATAAATTCATTCATAAATCTGGTCTCTTACCGTCACGTGCGTATTGCATTTGGCCCGATTAACCAATAGCAACGTTTTAGGAAAGTTACCTATCCATGACTCAAACAATAGGGTAAATTGAAAATTTGTATTGGTGGACATGGCAAAAATATAATACACACGTGGCGGTGAAGGAACATATCGTTCTTTATACTACAAATCGTATGTTCTTTGTTTTTGGAATTGCTACTTCTTGGCGGGTAACTTACGTCACAAACTTGACGCCAAAAAATTGAAAATAAGCTATTGATGATTTTATAAATCCATTTATATAGAAGAGCGGACTAATGGTACTTTAATTAATTAAAAATGTAATATGTTTCTAAATACAACCATTTTATGGGAAGACATAGCGATGCAAATGTCGAAAAATCTGCCAAATTGTTACTAAAAATAGAACAAAATGGCTGATTTTTAGAAATTTAAGTCATTGTATCCTCGCAAGGAATAATTGTCAGGGACGTAGCGACCGGGGGCGTAGGAGGGGGTGTAACACTCCCCCCTACTGTGAAATTCAGGCAAAAATTATGTAAAATTCAAGATAAATTTTGACATTTTCAGGTAAAATTTGCGTAATAAAGTAATTATTTTTGTGAAATGATAACCATTTTTGTAAAACAGTCAATTTACAACCAATTTGTTTGAAAATTTGCTTTAGAAAACGCCAGAAATTCAGTCCTAAGAGCTTCAAATATATAAAATTTTCTGGGGGAGGACACACAGAGCCCCTTTTTTCCTAGTATGATAGTGAAAATCAATCACAAAAAGATTTATTATAATTATGACACTTCAGGTAAATTTTTAACATTGAAATTCAAATTTCAGGTATAATCCTCCGACATGCCCGCCCCCCAACTTCAGATGCTTCGCCACGTCCCTGATTGTTGTATTTCGAGACCGATATCCGTTTTAAGATATAATTAGTCTGCTCTTCTAAATTGATACATGAAATCACCTATTTTTATTTTTATGGCACCAGGTTTGTGACGTAATTTATCCTCCAAAAAGTAGCAGTTCCAAAAATAAAAAAGCCCATACGATTTCTAAGAATGATATGTTCATGGGATATTTAGTACAAACGGGATGAAAATGAAAGAAATTGAAGCATACTGGCGCTTTTGCATGCATTTTTGACAGGCATACATGCAAAGAAATTTGCAACAGATGCCAGGAGATACGTTGGGCGGGGGCGAGGTTCTCTAGGGTTCCAGCACATTACCCTGATCCAGGAAATCCCGGCCACTACATGAACGTGTTCAAGACTCCGACTATGCTGAATGATGGACAACAACAACCTGTTGATAATTTTGCACCTAGAGCCAATCTGAAATGGATATGATTTTAAAGACCGTGCCATTTCATCTGGCAATAGTGAGGTGAAAGAAGCTGAAAGTCGGTATTTTTGTTGAGGAGAATTAAGCATGTGCTTGAGTATATCAGACATCTTGAGGAACTGCAATTTGTATCTGCCATAAGAGAGAATTCCAGATTGTACTCCTTCGATTCTGGATTCTTGAGGGGGGGTGGGGGGGCATTGAAAATTTTAAAAACTTGGAGGGGAGGCATGAAAAATTTATCGATATCCTCAACAGGAGCCCTGTAAAAATATGAGCTTTTTTCACGACATCTTCACCCCCCCCCCCCTTCGGCATGATAAATGTACTTTCCCTTAGTTCGCTTCATTTAATTTAACTTTTATTTCTCGAAAGAAACCAATAAATTTGTGGCTGCTTTCACTGTATTTTTGTTACAGATGGTGTCACATTCCTCCTGACCATCGGCAAATGTAATTTACAGCTCTTCGATTACTTATTTGTTGCTATATGATGTCTCATATCTATATCTAAATTGCCATAATATTCATTTGTAGGTCCTTTACGTCCTTCTTTGTATTCCCTTGTTAATTTCAACCGTCTTCTTCTCCATATTCGATACAAAATGTGTGGTGTTTGAGCAAGCTTCTGTGATCAACTGCAGTCAAGAGTTTTTTATCTCGAACCCCAGGTACTGGGTCTTTGCTTGGCTCTTGATGTCAATCATATCGTCATTCCTTCTCATTCTTATCGTTCGTCTGAATCACAAGAAGTTAAACTACCAAACCGACAAAGCAAAGAAGGTTTTCAAAAAAGGCCACGTTGGTTCGTTAATATTTTTACTCCTGATTTCGTTGGTATATTACGTTATTCGAATTTATACAACCAGATCAGAAAAGACGAGCGTGACAATTTCAGTTCTTATATTCCTTTGGCTTCCTGTTACCGTCCTGCTTATCTGCTGTTTGAATTATCTGCCTCGCGTACATTGGACAAAAGCAAGTCTATCCCGTTTCACTTTGCTATGGTGGAAAGATTGTCTGACCAAAAATTCAAATTTTATCATCTACTGCATTTTGTGGAGGTAACCAGTAAAGTTGCCTCCATCATGCTCGATGTGGCACTTGAAGTAGCCCCCCTGATCCAACACAACTTTCCAGATGAATCCAGGAAATTCCGGGGGTTGGTAGTGATCGTGATCGGTTTCAGATTGGCGTTCCACTTACGAATCCTTTCCTTTTTCTGGCAAAAGCTTTTTCATGGAGAGAAAGATCTGTTCTCGGAGCCGAATGAGAAACTTGTTTACGAACCGTTGTTGGGACAAAAGCAACAACATGATGAATTGGAAAAAACTGTACAACTGGAAGAAGTCATATGTACATAAAGAGAACTGTCTGTATCTATATGCGTAATTCTCAATTTCTCATAATTCAATGAACAAAACCGATATGTCCAAATAAAATATATCGCTAAACGTACGGCGTTCTTAACCTACTTACATTTCTCCATGCGACCAAAGCATACATTACTCTATTTAAAGTAAATATGTATGCAGTGGACACTGAACATCTTTTAGTGAAATATTGTATATAGTGATATATTACTGCGGAAATTACTGATCAAAATATTCAAAAACCGATATATTTGTCAACATGAGCTCCTCCTTTGAATTTACTATATGAGTAAAGAGTTAAACACGTCCGAATTTATCATCATGATATAAGTGTTCGCGGCACATTTTGAATTTTGAATAGAGTTAATCATAAAACCAAAAGCATTAGACAAGACTTTTTGTTATAAATGTAAGCCATACTAAAAGGAAGTTAGGGAGGCTGGTTGCGCGGGAGTTGGGAGATTTTCAAGGTTTTCAAAAGAAAAGTTTAAAAAAGTTAGATTTTCAAAAAAGTTAAAAAAGTTAGATAGGGTTAGGATTAAGGTTAGGGGTTAGTGGTTAGGGTTGGGGTTAGGGTTAGTGTTAGGGGTTAGATGCCGCGAATTTACGATTATGATAAATTCGAAATGTGCCTTGAGTTTATCATAATGATAAGTTCGGACGAGTTTAAGAATTTACTCGAATAGTAAATTCAAAGGTGGAGCTCATGCGATATATTTGTATCATAATTAATAACCTACCTTTACTCTAATAAAATGTTCATTTAATTTATATTATCAGTATTGAGCACAGTTCTCTATGTTTCTGACCCAGCAGACTCCATTGTACGCTACATCGTATCTATTTCTGTGCTTGTGAGTTTAAGGTGGTGTTGATAAAATGTAGTGTCAGATTGACAAAAGTCACAGTCATTGAGGTTGTCATAGAGATTGTTAAGGTTAAGTAAGAAGTTCGCGTGTTAATACTCTGTCGAAAAATTGAAATAGCATTTTTGAGTGGATCGAAATGTTCTCAACTAAACTTAGCAAATTAGTCGATTCGCGCGGAATAATCGCTAGTTGAAAACCGGCTTTACGATATATTCAAAACAAATTAACTCTGATCAAAGTCAGCAGTACTTTAAAAGTCAGCAGTACTACAAAAGTCAGCTACTGAACGTTTGCCCTAGAATCGATTTTTTTACAATGGATGACTGGATTGATAGACAGTGCATCTGTTGAAATGCCAAAAATAGATACATTTGTGGCTAAATAACTACCGTAAAGGCTATATTATTCACTTCCACGTTTGTATTCTAGACTTTAATATTTGTATATTGTGCAATGAGATGCTGCATACTATTTATATTCGAACCTGTACGCAACTCCAATCGCATTATAAACTACTACACAGTCTATAAGCGCCATCGGACTCTAAAGCCGCAGTTATAAAAATATTCATTTTACAGATTACTTGGAAGGGCAGTCTTAATTTTCGTACTTAAACTTTTTTTGCGTTTATACACGTACTGCACTATGAAAATTAAGAGTGCCGTTCCAAAAAGGATTGTAGTTTAAACGGAGCTTTAATATTTATAGAATAGTATCATCAACGGCTACACAGGCATTTTTTACGGCTATTTCTCTTCTTAGAGCCTATATTATTGAGCGATTTATGTGCACATGCAGTAGTGTAAACATTGCAGGTTTCAAATTATCCCAGTCATTGTGCGGGTAGTTATGTACTGTTTAATAAACTCGCAGGTCGTGTTTTATTAGGTCTAAAGCCGCTCGCGCGGCTTCAAACACGACTACAAATGCAATAGATATACTGCCTTATTAGTATTCTTTATATAAGGAATACTAATGGGACAAGACTACAATAGATACTGCCTTATTAGAATCCTTTATATAAAGAATACTATTTAGGAGTGTTTTATCAGGTTTAAAGTCACTGCACGTGACATATTATGGTTGACATGATTTGCCAATAAGCTTATGAATTATTAATGAGTGTTTGAAAAAAGTTTACCAAAACTGTTTTATTGTCCCTGTATTGGTAATATATCACAAATACTAATAGTGTAAACACTATTAATATTAATAAGACACTAATTTCGAATTTTATCACGAATTCTGATTATTATGGCAGTCACTATAGAAATATCTCCTTTTGGCAAGACAAATGTACGCAGTGCGTATCTATTTTTATTTTTGAAACAAGTTTTTTTGAGAATTAAGAAAATTGGCTCTCGCAATTTTTTTAAAATGTTTTTATTTTAAATAACGTTACATTCCTTCATATGTGCAGAAAAGGAAAATATTTCATTGATGGAATAATTAAATTCAAGAAATCTAAGAAAGAATGCAAAAATACAACCTTTTTGAAATTACCTTATTGCCATAGAACCGAAAATGGCTAACAATAGTTTTTGCATTTTGTAATTCTTAGTGTCTAGGCAATGTGATGAGCGAGTTTCGTGAGAATATCTGGCAAAGTTAAGAATAATGGGTCTTTTATACACAATTGTACCCTATAACATTGCTTTATCTTGTTCGCACTGGACGTAAGTGTATTTCGTTTGGTTGTCGTCGTATTGTTGTGCTTGTTCCACACATCATTCTCTGAAACAGACTTTTGAAAGCCTCTCTGTACGTTTGGTCCAAAAGGGCATAAATTAATAGATTACACAGACTGTTAAAATAAGGAAGTGTGACTATTACTAATTCAGCTGTCTCCTTCCGACGCAAGTAGATTAATGATCTTCTATTCTTATCATACAAATTTGGATGGTAGTACCAAAGCAATGTATAAATAAAGAAAGGACCCCAGCAAAGTATAAACACTCCCACGACAATCAATAACATTCAGATAACCTTCAGATCTTGAAGAAAGGAACTTCGTTGGTTCTGATTATTACCAGTTTGACCCAATTCGCCATTTCGCAGCATATTTCGTCGTTTACGAACAACAACATAAATGAGAAAGTACATAATCAGTATGACTACGGTGGGTAGAAAAAACGCACTTACGGCCTGAAAAGTATAGAATCCTTTCGTTTTAATTATATCGGAGGGGCAATAACCGTCACTTACAAGGAAGATTCCCCAGCTTCCTGAATGAGGAGTGGCGGCGTAGGCGGCAAAGGCTGTTGAAATGAAGCAAACGATAAAGATGATGTTCAATGATCTGGAAGTTGTCATTGTCGATCTGTACTGAAGTGGTTTTCTCATTTTAAAGTATCGGTCGAAGCTGATGAACGTTAGTACATAAATAGATGTTGTTAACGTGAAGGCCTATTAACACTATAAAACGACATTGATGAATAGACATGGCACGTTTCGATTCAACATCGAGATTGCGTCGATACACATGTAGTGGTGCTGCAGACATACCAACCAAAAGATCAGCGACAGACAGGCAAGTAATGAAATATTTATTTCGTTGATGAAGGATTCTTTCTATCCATGTTGCAACCAAAGCCATAGTATTGCCCAGAACGGTAAAAATGGCGAAAAAGATAAATATAATTGTCTCTGCTAATTTAAGCTGGTTCCGAAATTCCATTAATTTCGTCAGCTCACTCTCCGTCAAATTGTACATCACTGAGGAATTTGACCCTGAGTAATAGCCTAAATAAGAATAGTACACACTAATCGCGAGACAAATTTTATGTGATATCCCAAATTATCAAGTTTCCTGTAAAGGCCATGCATGCAGACCGAGCGCGATTCGAAAACGCGACGCGAATTTTCAGTTTTTAAAAAAAATAAAACCGTCAACGGATAAAAATTTTACAAGATATGCAGACCAAATAGCTACATAACCTATTTTGTAACTAATTTTATGTAATATAGTGTATTGGGTTGATATGGCAAAATCTATAAAAGAAATGAATAAATAAAATTTTAACTGGTTCCGAATATTTGAAAAACATAGAAAAATATTTAAGTTAAATGTCATTGAAAATTGAAAATTCGCGTCGCGTTGCCGAATCGCATCCGGTCTGTTTGGGCCTTAAGTGCTATCAATCTCGCGTCTGGCTCGATTGATAACACTTACCTCAACCTTAATAATTCTGAATATAACAAACACCTCATTCAATATATCTGTTTATTATTATTTTTAATTTAAAGATTCATACTAGTTTCTGATTGCTAAGATCTAACAGCGAAAACGGCATATTAACTCAATAGCTGACCAAATATGGAGTTTTGGCATCATATTTAACGGACTGACGTCATAACGTTGAATATGAAAAAAATCATATAATTTCACGCTTTGGAAATACGACTACGAAATTTGGGAGTAGCTTCCTCCGCAGGCATCTCACCCGCGGAATCGGGTGGTGGCCATAAATCGACACAAAAATTTGCACTGCGCATACCGGCTCGCGCATGCAAATTTCGACAAACTCTAACTTAGGGCTTAGCAAAACGATGGCTTTTGATAGTACAAGACGAGTAAAACTGTAATATTAACAAAAAATACTGCTCTTTAACATTGTAAATTCACAGGGAACTTTGACCATGGAGCAGAGAACGTTATCGCCGAGGCAGCGAACGTTATTTATTGTTTAGAGACAACGAGTGGCTTTGCAGAGCAGTGAATTTGCGTTGTCGTCGATTCATGTCAAGACATGGTCTCAATTGAAAGTTTATCGTTGATATATACAAATTTCTACTCAAATTGTTGACGACATTTTATAGCATAACAAGCTGAAAGTGCTGCAGTGATTTAGTCGAAATTATAACACGAAAAGGAACGAGCGAAGATTGTGAATATAAATGTGACTGTGCCTTCGGTATTAAATATATACCTCTTGCTTTGTATGCCATAAAGGAAAATCATTACAAGTAATAATTAAAATTAAGTCTTTGAAACAAAGAGCTTTCTTATTGTGGAATACACTGTGCAATTTATCCCTTGGACAAAGACTGACTTGAGTCAGTTGAGTGTCTCAGGTGTGGCGAAAATTAGCAAAAGCTTTCTTAAATCAATTGCCCTGTTTATTACTTTATATGGGTGTGAATTACCTAGACATAAGGGGAAGGGCAACTGGAATTTAATAAGAATCTAATAGTTTTCCAAGTGACGATTTATGTGGTGCGACAGGGTATAAAGGACTGTCTCAATAACATTTGCCTTGGATATGTTAATTAACCAATGGAGACATTAGATTCCATCTTGCTTGCCAAAGTTCACTGGCAAAATATTTACATGGCTAATATCCATTTTGCAAGGCAAATTTCCCTGTAACCAAACAAACAGTCACTGAGGAAACTTCCCAGTGATAGCTAGTGTTTTGCTATTGTTACATTACACAGCAACCACCCTGTCCCAATATAGAATTCCTAAAAGACTTTCAGTGGTGGCTATATATTAACTGTAAGCTGTGACAAGTTTACAACAATGAATACATTTGGTAAGCTTTAGATTAACCATTGTCTGCCACTCTCCCATTGAAGAGTAAAATTTCATCTGATGTTAGACAGAGTAAAAGCAGGGGCGTGCCAGGGTTGAGACAACGAGAACTTGTTGTGGGCCCCTGGCATTGTAGGCTCTTACATGATATAGATGACGATCTAGATTTACTATATTTTAACTCAATATATGTCAAGAGCAATTTTATTTGAACATGAACAAGGGAGGTACATATAATTAGATAAAATACAGATACTTCATAAATTCTTTTATTTATAAAATCATGGATGTCATGTGGTCAGTATCACAACTAGGTATATACTCAGTGGTGCCTAAATTACTTTGAATTTGTACTTGAGTAAAAGTAGAAGTAATTAGCAATAAAACGACTTGAGTAAGAGTAAAAAATACTGGAGGCAATACGTACTTCAGTAAAAAGTAATAAAGTACCCTTAATTTAAAAAATACTCGAAGTACAAAGTAAAAGTAAAAGTACTATTGTCTGTAGCGTGTAAGAAGGGGGGGGGGGACTTCTCCAATTAATTTACATACAAAATACACAAGACAGCAAGCGCTTTTATATGCGTGCACCTAATATACAATATTTCACAGCATGGTCTACTTTTCAGACCCCATTGAAAATATAAGAAATCCATTAAATGAATAATGCTTATAAGTAAGCCACAAACGAGAGATCCCAGACGCATGTAGAGGTAGACGCATGTACCTATTACCTATCCCAACTTTAAAATAAATCAGGAATAAATCACGTAAAATTAAACAAAAGTTAAAAAGTAACGAAATACTTCGCCACAAAATGAAAATCACGAGGTAAAACGATACTTCTTAAAACAACTTTGATCCAAGTAAAAGTACTGCAGAAAAAGTTCACTTTGTTACATGTTTACTTCTCAAAAATAGTACTCAAGTACAGTAACGAAGTACATTTACTTCGTTACTTGACACCACTGCATATATACTATATTAGTATAAACCTATCAGTAGGCTATCATGCATCGTGCGTTCTGATTGGCTACGCTACTAGTAGGCTATTAGTGATAGCCTACTAGTAGCAACAAGCGGCGTAGGGCGCGAGAGTCAATGGCCGTTTTTAAGTTAAAAAGCTGCATTTGAATGGAAAAGCTGATCAAAAATGGCCTAATTTTTGTTCTGGATTAGCCAACTATTGAAGCCAACATGCGGTAAAATTTTTACGTTTTCTCAATTTTGCTCGGTGTGTTTTGAACATGAAGTGACAGGCGATTTTTAAAAATATATTCAACAATAGTTTGTAGCTACTTACCACTAGTTTCTCAACCTCGTTAGTTTGTGCTTGTATTAAGTACGAGTTCATATATTTAGCTGTCATTTTAAAGAGTTTTTTCGTTTAAATGTTGAAATTTTGGCCGAGTTTGTTTTTCGCCTTTTTCGAGCCTTTTTATAATCGAGTTTTTCGATTTTAATCTAAACTATTGTCTATGTATACTATAGATGATGGAAATGGTTGGCCTCCTTATGTTCCAGATATTTTAAAAATTTCAACGCGGACATTCGGATTCTTTTGTGTGGATTTTTATTTGGCTTTTTAACGTAAACTTTATTTAGTAACAGTTTGCGAAGCCATTTTGTTTTCGAAATTTTGGATTTTTTGATATAATCAAAATGTCAACCCCTTAGTATGAAGTTTTTTAGCGGACAAAATATCTGAAATGTATCGATCGAGTTTATACGCTATAAATTGATGTTATGTGCTATACATTGATGTTATGTGCAAATACATCGATGTCATAAACCGATACAACTAAAAGGTAAACCGATACAACTAAGAGATAAACCGATACAACTAAAAGATAAACCGATACAAATAAAAGACGAGCGACGTACAGCAATGGCGTCTCTTTGGCTTCCTAATACAGAAAACATTTTTCGTGAATTGGTTGATTTAATAAGAAATGCTGAACAAAGTCGCACTCATTGTGACTCGCCAGACTTTTATTGTCGTAGATTAGAAGAATATGAACGCAAATTGAGTGTTTTAACAACAAGAATCACCGAATCATAAACAACGGAGCAGTTTTTAATCAACAATCTACATATACTATGCACTTATTTAAATAGTTTACGAAATGAATTCGACGTTATTGTTGAAAATTATGAACGGACCTCAGAGCGCTTTTCAGTAGAAGAGTCTTACGATCGTGCGGTTTGTACGGCGGAAAGAAACGTGCTCGTTGGTAGGCCAAGAATACAATTTTTAAGTTTAGATATAGGTAATGAGAACCACATTGGTGTCCTAGTAATAAATTTATGCCACAATAGTCTCTAAATGTTAGATCAAAAATGTAGTGCGAAATATGATAGTGTGAGGCCTCGTGTTGTTGGCACAATTTACGCTTGTGAAAATAATGTTGTATTTGATAAGCCTGAGAATAAAAAATAAAAACACAAACCGCACGATCTACACAAACCGCACGATCGTAAGACTCTTCTAGTGAAAAGCGGGGTCCGTTCATAATTTTCAACAATAACGTCTAATTCATTTCGTAAACTATTTAAATAAGTACATAGTATATGTAGATTGTTGATTAAAAACTGCTCCGTTGTTTATGATTCGGTGATTCTTGTTGTTAAAACACTCAATATGCGTTCATACTCTTCTAATCTACGACAGTAAGTCGCTTAACAGATCCAAATTGCATCTGAATAAGTTAGGATCTTCTACTTTAGCTAAAAACTTTTAAATTATTAGTTATTTACATAATTTTTAGCCTAGGTAAAGTTCCAACTCTTTACAGCAAAATTTCCGATACCGAACCAAAAGGGCCAAGTTGCTCCATTGAGAAGATTATTCCACAAACAAAGTGTGAAAATAGCATTACATTTTTACAATCTTTGAAAGGATTTAGAGTTGGGCATTTAAACATCGCTTCGTTAGTCATTCATGTTGATGAATTAAAAATATACTTGGAAAAAGAACCACTGGATATTTTGAGCATTAACGAAATTCGTTTGGATGAAACAATTAGTACAGATACTGTTAGTATACCCGGTTACGACATGGTTGCCAAAAATCGTAATCGGCAAGGAGGCGGTGTTGCAATTTACCATCGCAGTATTTCGAACGTAATTGATAGAGATGATTTAGTCCCAGAGGACGTCGAGGCTGTTTGCCTCGAAATTATTAAGCCTAAATCTAAACCTGTCTTAGTTGCATCTGCATATAGGTCACCGAATTCGCAAATTGAATTCCTTGATAAAATTGAAGTATTATTTCAAAACCTTGACAACGAACATAAAGAACTAATTATCGTTGGCGATTTAAATTGTGATTTTTTATCCAACAATTTAAGCAATCACACTAAACGTTTTAATGATATAGTTAATATATTCCAGCTGACACAGTTGATTGACCAGCCTACACAAATTACCGAAAAAACAGCTTCTCTTTTGGATGTCGCTCTTGTAAACAATCCTGAAAAGATTTCGCACTCAGGAGTATTGCATGTTGGAATAAGTGACCATAGCTTGATCTACGTTTGTAGAAAAATTTCGTTTGTAAAAAATGATCCCAAATTTGTTGAGTCAAGAAATTTTAAAAACTACACAGCGAGACTTTAACCAAGACTTATACCATGCTTTATCTAATTTAAATTGGGAGATAAATGATCCAAATATGCTTTGGGAGAACTTTCAAACAACATTCAATTATGTTGCTGACATTCATGCTCCACTTCAAAGCCGTAAAGTTAGAAACAGAAAGGCACCGTGGCTGACTGATGCAATTAAGAAAAGTATGAATCGCCGAGATTATCTCAAGAAGAAAGCTATTAAGACAACCTCAACTGCATGCCACAATGCTTACAAAAGTCTTCGCAATGAGATTAACAAAAAAATTATGTATGCAAAGCGAGATTATTACACAAACTGTGTTGACAGAAACAGAAATAATACAAAGCAAATGTGGAAACATATTAATCAGTTAGTTAATAAAAATTCTAGATCAACAAATATATCAGTACTACAAATAGACGAACAGGTTATTACTGAAAATGAAACCAGTATAGCTGATTTGTTCAATGAATATTTTACTGATATAGGACCAAATCTGTCGAACCAGATCACAGAAACTAACACTGATTTTACACGTTATATGAAATTTAAAACTCAACATAAGTTCAGTTTCGAAAACATTAATATCAATGAAGTGTTAAATGCACTGGAGAAATTAAAGACGTCTAAGTCAACTGGACATGATAATATCCCAGCCAAACTTTTGAAAGATGCGAGTGATGCCGTGGCGCCTTTTTTAGTATTTATTTTTAATACTTCACTCAAACATGGAATTTTCCCTGATGATCTTAAGACTGCAAGAGTTTCTCCAATTCATAAATCTGGTGACAAAAAAAATCGAGGCAATTATAGACCGATTTCCATTCTTTCGATTATTGCTAAATTATTTGAGAAACTTGTCTGTACACAGCTCAATTCCTTTTTAACTGAAAATAATATTCTGAGTTCGTGTCAGTCTGGTTTCCGTAAAAATTATTCCACCGCATCAGCCATTTTAGCAAATACGGATTCATGGTTACTTAACATGGATGCTGCGATGATAAACGGAGTACTTTTTCTGGACTTATGTAAAGCATTTGATACGGTTGATCACGGAATTCTCGTAAGTAAATTATCTATCTATGGAATCCAAAATAAGGCCTTAGATTGGTTTAAATCTTATTTGCATAACAGAACGCAATACTGCAGGGTGAACAGTGCAACATCGTCCACCAGGAAAATACGTTGTGGGGTTCCCCAGGGGTTGAACCTTGGTCCCCTTTTGTTTTTATTATACGTCAATGACCTGCCAAATTGCTTGGATAAATCCTGTCCGGCAATGTATGAAGATGATACAAATCTTACAGTATGTTCAGATAGCATTAATAATTTGGAGGAAGCACTAAATTCTGAAATGAAAAGTATTCACCAGTGGCTTCTTTCAAACAAACTAACTTTAAACATTGAAAAAACAGAATACATGATCATTGGAACTCGTCAAAGACTAGCTAAAATTCAAAAAAATACCAGCGTATCATGCGGGGGGAAACTATTGAAACAGGTTTATTCCAAAAAGACTTTAGGTGTACTGGTTGATGACAATCTATGTTGGAATGAGCAAATCGACAACATCAGTAAAAAGGTATCGAAGGGCATTGGTATGCTGCGCCGTGCAAAGCCATTTGTCTCTCTTGAAACTCTTAAATATATTTATCAGGCTTTAGTGCAACCGAGTTTTGATTACTGCTCCATGGTTTGGGGAAACTGTGGCGAAGGTTCAAAAGAAAAGCTACAGAAACTGCAAAACCGTGCAGCTAGAGTAATCACAGGTGATACCTATGAAATTCACTCCACGGATATTTTAAAGAAATTAAATTGGAGAACACTTGAAGAGAGAAGAAAGGAGCAAAAATTAGCATATGTGGCCAAGGCCCTTTCAAACCAATGTCCTGAAAACGTTTCAACTATGTTTAAAATCTCAAATTCTGATAAATATAATTTAAGAAGTAATAACAGGATGCTGATGTTGTTGAAGCCTGAAACAAATTCAATGAAATGGACATTCTGATATGCTGCTGCTGCTAAAGACTGGAACTATAATAGTAAAAATTTTAAATCTACTTACTTAACGTATCGCTTCGACCCAAACATTTCTTAGTATCTTTTAATATTTTTATAATAGTTTATATAATAGTATCTCGAGTTTTAATTTGTATTTAGTAACACGGCCTAATGAAAAACAACCTTTATAATTTTTGTAAATACTGATAGGTAATATGGTTTATTAGTTACCGTGTATAAAGATGTTGTAATAATAATAATAATAACAATAAAAGTCTGGCGAGTCACAATTAGTGCGACTTTGTTCAGCATTTCTTATTAAATCAACCAATTCACGAAAAAAGTTTTCTGTATTAGGAAGCCAAATGCGTGGTCCAAGAGACGCCATTGTTGTGCGTCTCCGCGTCGCTCAGTTTCCGTTTTTCCGATTTACTTCCGCTTCCTCATCTTTTATTGGTATTTACTTCCGTTTCCTCATCTTTTATTTGTATCGGTTTATCTTTTAGTTGTATCGGTTTATCTTTTATTTGTATCGGTTTATCTTTTAGTTGTATCGATTTATCTTTTAGTTGTATCGTTGTATTTGCACATGACATCACTGTATAGCACATAACATCAATTTATAGCGCATAAACTCGATCGATACATTTCAGATATTTTGTCCGCTAAAAAATTTCATACCTTAGACATATCAAGATATTATTCCAGAAAACAATGCAATTTAATATAATCTCTTTATTAAACGGATTAGACCTTACGTATCGTTCGATTCTTCGTTTTGCGATCGAAATTAAATTATGCCAGATAATTTCCTCAAATTGTAGTTCCTCGCCTGAACAATTGAGCTGAAATCTGAATCCATACATTCATAAATACCACTGTAGACTTTGTAATTTGTAAACATTTGGCTGCTTTGAGCGGGCGATTCAAAATTTGCACGTCGTTTTTAGACCGCAAGAGACATTGCGATATAATCCTTTCAATTGACCAACTAATTTTCGTATACCTGAATACTAGCTTCAACGCATTATATAAACACATATATTTTTTAGTTAAAGTTTTTAATATCGGCAAGCTTCGCTCCTCCGCCGAAGATTTCAAACTGAATATATAATTAGGGTCAAAAGCCTACTTCGGGGGTGGTGTAACGTACCACGGCCACTAAGATTCTATTTTGTTCGATTTATGGCAGGCCTCTCTCCCAGAAAATTTTTTTTTTTTCAAAACCCATTCGCAGGCTAAAACCCAGTAGAGAGGAGGAGGCTAATTTGGAAGCACGACCAAAACAATATGGCGCCACTTTCGGCCGCGTTTGAAAATTGTTAAAGGAAACAACTTAAAATATATAATCAAGAAATATGTTTTTGTTAGAAAACAGCCATGAAATTATGAATGAAAGGAGGAAGGTTTTGGAAAACCCCCCGCTTATTATTTCAACCAATTATCCAGTGTATAATGGTGTTCGTCGATCCCTTGCTTGGGAAAATTTGGAGATAAGACGATGTACAACCAAATCAATACTGTTGTACAAAATCTCAAATGATGTTAACAACAATTTGATATTATACCTTATTTCTGACCAATGGGAATTTTGCGTACGATTCGTACGTACACTGTTATTTTCAGGGAGTTAAAATAACTCCGGAAAAGGGGGTTAGCGAAAAAGGTTCAAAATAATCCGTTTTTGGGGGTTAGAAATAACTCCATTTCTTGGGTTAAAATGTAACTCCACTTTTGGGGTTAATCTAACTCTCATATTGGAGTTAAAATCTAACCCCTATTCAGGAGTTAAATCATTTTAACTCCATTTCAGGAGTTAAACCAGCACTCTTGAAGACTTTTCCTCATCTTTTTTAATTATTTTACACCTTTTTAAAGTTATGAAAACCAAAACTATGCCATCGAAAAACATCACTCAGTTTTCATAACATTAAAAATTGCGTAGAAATAATTAAAAAACGAGGTAAAATCTGCCAAGAGCGTTAGTTTACGCGGAACGCTT